>DWJK01001153.1:0-17999 GCA_018248815.1 Croniades pieria auraria | reverse complement strand
TGTAACACGCTTGTCTAGGAAGTGTCTAGAAACGACTATAGAGCGAATGTAACAAAATTCTGTTACGTTATTAGTCCCTTACGGGGTAGACACAGGGCAACTAGTGCCAAATATCTCTGTCCTTACAGACCTGGCGAGCTTTTATTGAATTAAGTGAGTTATTGCCCAGGTTTTGTTATAAAAATATAAAGGTACTTCTATCCAATATCAGTCCTATGCGCTTACAACGTACACGTGATGCATGCTAGGAGGTAGAGGCTTTGATCAGGGCTCGACCAAAAAAGCGACGTCAGCGGCTGTAACAACAGCGTGCACAGCGCGTTTCACAGGTGTTTCAGTTTTCACACGATCTTTAGTAGCGGCTTATTCGCACTGATTTACCTTGATGTAGAACAATCAGACGTCAAAAAGTGGTTACCGAAAGAAATTATTAGGCTTATTACGAGTGATAATGTGCGAATGATAAAAAAGTTATTACTATTATAACGGTATGTCAGACTGTTTACCGAGTAGACAGAGAGTGCTGCGTGCGAAGTACTCCCACCATCAGTCAGTATCTGATCTGTTTGGTAAATATAGACGGGGTTTGGTCTCACTGGCAACTGAATCCATCAATATTCGCATTGTTGAGATCGCAAGATCAGAAATGTTTCCAAAAAGAATTATTCGGAATGCATAAAAAAAACGTAACATCAATCCTGTAATCCCCGAAGAGATAGGCAGAGGAGATGTGATATACTCCCACGTTTCACCAGTTCCCTTTACGTCCCATGGAATAGGTGGTGGGCCTATTGTCATACACCGGGCACAGCTCCAGAATCCGAGTCACTCTAGAAATTCTAAATTAGAAAATCTAATAGTACCCGATACAGAATCCAGAATTTCAACCCAGGACCTCCCGATCAGCAGTCGCGCATGCAACCACTCGACCAAAGAGGCAGTCAATTCGGAATTTATATATAAGCTTTATTACATGAATTAGAAATAGTGTCATCTGAAATGCAATCGAACGAATTCGAATACAGATTTAAGTCAGAGAAAAAGTCGATTAAACCCATGTGATAGATCCATTCATTCCATTCACTCAATCACGAACATAAAACAACAAGGCAAAAGCATAAACCAATTTGCCGATGTCGGCGTTCCCCAATAGTCACGGCCGGCGTCCGTAAGTTTAATGAAAGGCAAGTTATGATTGCTTCGACCGCAGCCCCACGATCGCTTGCTGCCCAAAATGTTTGTGTGTTCCCAAGCGGTTGTATTGAAAGTATGAAATACATGTTAGGTACTCGTGTATGCTTTCCGATTGAATGACTAGTAACTACAGTGCATGTGTGCGTCTGAGTGTGCGTGTGCGCGTGTTCGTATGAGCGTGTGTGTGTGCGTAGGTATGCACCAGTATGTGCGTTTGTGTGAGCATAAGCGTGTGTATGTCGTTGTGAGTGTGGTGTGCATGGGGTTGTGTTATAAATGATGGTATGATGATGGTATGACCTGCAGCGGTCTCTTGTGACTGCTGTCTGTTCGTTCGTTGTTATTTTTATTAAATACCCATCGGAATATGCGATATATAGAACTTGATATATAGAATGTATTTTTCGCCATCTATTTACATACAAGTCAGCGTTACATTCAAATCATGCACGGACAAAACTTATGCGTTTAATTACCCAAAACAACGCTTAACAAACGAAGCGTTTTCACTTAAACTTTATAAACCTTAAAACATTAGCAGATCTGATGCCAGACACTACATCACTACGTGTGGTAAACTACTGGGGAAAAACTACTGGGGAATAATTCGTTCTATGTCCAGGCAGTGGACGATTACGGGCTGTTGATGATGATGGTGATGATTTGTGTTAACTTTACCACAATGTGAACCTGAATGAACCCCGCAGCATGTGATGTTTGGTTTATTAGAACTGGCATACCCACTTGAACATATTTTAATGTGGGTAGTTGTACAATATTCTTACTCAACGAATGGTAGCACCATCGCCTAGTAGCAACACTATTGCCTAGATGGAAGCACTATCGCCTTTCACAGGACATTTCTGACATTTGAAACAAATACGTTACGTGGATTCTAATATTCTAAATTATTCTATTAATCTAATTTAAAGTTTCTATTATTGACTCGTTGGATGCAGACCGCCTCCAACCGGTCAGATTGGAGGTCGTTGGCGGAGGTCTATGTTCAGCAGTGGACGTCCTGTGGCTGACATGATGATGATGATAATGATTACTGACTCGGAGGCCGGAACTGTGCAAGGTGTATGGCAATAAGTTCACCACCTATTCCACGGGACTTAAACGCAACTGGTGAAAAGTGGAAGTGTAGTACATTCCTCTACCTACTCCTTTGAGAAAATACAGGCGTAGTGCAATCATGTGTAGAAATGAAAGTAAATATTAGTCGTCTAAAAAAGAAGAGAGAAAATAATCAAAGAGCGTTTCTAACCCGCCCACAGGAAATCATTTTTTCTTCTTTTCAATTATTTCCTTTTATCTCTTTTGTTCCAACTAATATACATATATGCCGTATTTTGCAAAAATATCTCCCAATGCGTATATCTTAATCAATTGCCAGGACTGATATAGTTTTTTTATACCATATCGTCTGTTTTTGTCCCATCGTCCGCTAAAGAGAAAAGTTAAACAATATCGCCAGGAGCTTGTACTTGGGAAGACAAAGGTCCTTGTTTTCCTTCGGGATCGTCCGAGTGTCATCTCTTATTTGCAATATGCCGTTCTGTTTCATCGTGATACATGGTAGTGACCTCCTTTTTTATTACGAACTGTTTGTCACTTGTAGTTGCTCGCGATTTCGTTAGCGCGAAATGTTGATTATTGTTTTTCGAGTTCTGTTTATTTCGTTCTATCGCTTTCTTATGTAAGAATCGTTGGAATCACGAAACTATCTACTATCTAACTAAGATTTTATCTGCGATTATTTATGATCGTTACCCATTTTGGTTATTTATCCGAAAGGCTGTTTCAAAAGGGTGTTGAATAATTGACAAATTAAAAGTTATTATGAACCGTACCGACTGAAATTAGCAACCAAATCCCATAGACCTATTCGAGATTATTTGGAAGTACCCATTGTGATCAATGGACATGTGAGTCTGCTAGCTAATCGCGTCTCTCTACAAACACACAAAAAACAAACGTTTGACTATATAGATAAACACAATCAAAAGCTTATTAATACTTTAAAAACGGGCTATTACCTAGCATAAGATTTAACTTTTAAAGAACAACATTTTACGCATAATATTTTACATGTTCAATACGGAGTTACCAACAATAGTTAACATTTACCACGAAACTCCTTAAATTCTCTCGCCTTGGCTGCCACCCAAGTTTGTTATGTTAAAGTGTGAGGCGTTGAACATTTGAATAAACCCCATGCCCAGTAATACGCGTGACATGTTGAACTACGCTGTGTTCACAATAGCTTCGCGCTTCGTACACAGCTTTAATCTTGCTTTTTCTCTATCTGTTCATTTTATTTGCACTGCCATT
The DNA here is from genome assembly GCA_018248815.1 of Croniades pieria auraria. Lineage (NCBI taxonomy): Eukaryota > Metazoa > Arthropoda > Insecta > Lepidoptera > Hesperiidae > Croniades > Croniades pieria. The sequence goes on along the minus strand of DWJK01001153.1, from coordinate 14,468 downwards.
TAGAGCGGTCTGAAGTATTTATACTCAATATTCATCGTAACTTAAAGTTGGAATTAAATGAGTTAATTATATAAAAGCTGAATGATTTTTTTTTAAATATATGTTATGAATATTAACATTTATTTACGTATTTCGTGTAGTGTCTATAGAAGACATGTGCAAAAATTTTAAACATTTTCATTATTTATTTTTATAAATATTATAAAAGTAATAATATAATGTAATATTTTAACGTTTGAAATACGTAAATAGTAGGTAAGTAGTCTTGTCATAAGATAAGATTATCAAATAGACAATATTTTTTTAAAATTTAAAGTCAAGCAAATGGTTTAGCCTTGAACTAATTTCCATTGTTTACTCTGAAAATTAAAATTCATTCTTAGCTGAATTTATTATTATTAATATTCATTCTAAAATTAATTAGGTCATATTAAAATACCTATATACCTATTACAGAGTGCAGATGATAATATTCTTACGATTTCCAAATATCATCGTCATCATCATCAGACTATCTCAGTCCACTGCTGGATATATGCCTCCCCCAATGAGCGCTATCGCGCCCTGTCCTCGGCTTGTCGCATCCAGCATCTGCCTGCAACCTTTCACAGATCGTCATACCACCGGGTCGGAGGCATATATTTCAAAGTATAGGTACCATCTAATAAGAAAATTGTGGCGACATACAAAAATTAAAATTGACACATCCAGGACTAACACCAAAAATACCGATTCGGAAAGAGAACATAATTCTAAGAGAATGTGAATCTTATAAATCACTAGACCTCCTTCACACCGACTGACCTCTTTCAGACCGCGCGGCGACGGACATCCTGGCCGTGATGTACGCCCCTGTTTGTATGGCGACCCTCAACTATCTGCACTTGAAACTTTTTGGCTATTGAAGTGTAAAACCGTCTTTCCATTCGCAATGAAACAAGATATGTATTATATAAATTCATGATCAAAAAGCTAGACAGTGGACACTTTCAATTTAACATTTTGCCAGCTTATAGTTTGCCAGCGTGACAGACTGTGGCAATTTCATTCTGAGAGGAGATCTGGGTCTAAAAGTAGTACGATAAAAGACTTGGTGACAATTATAATTATGAAAAGGATTAATATTTTATATATTACGGGCATTTCTGTCTGCCACACAGAGCACGTGCAGGGTGGTAGTTTACATCCGTTAGAGAGTACCAGTAAAGCGCACATTTTGTAAAATATGCGGGTCATGATTTTAAACCAGGACCCCTGGAGTGAGAGGCTGAATTTCAAACCACGAGGCCTTCACTGCTCTGTGGATTACCATATAATTTTCTATTTAAAACTTTTATTATTAGTAAAATGCTGAAGGCTTATATCGAAAGACCTATCCCAAGATCTGTATTTGGCCTATCTGCCCTAGAGTAATATGGGCCTGCATGAAGTCTTAAACAATTGCGAGAATAACCTGTACCCAGCAGTGGGATGTCTAAAAAGGGGCTAAATACAAAATAAACTTTATGTATAAATTTTTGTAATAGATTCCTTCCACAGATTTGCTTCTCGACTATTTAGTACCGAAAGCTACAGATCGTGGCGAACTTCGCTCGAACAACTTCGGCCGTACTGATTTCAGTCGATCCCCAAATCGTCGATTCTATTCTCAACTTGGACAGTCTGTGTAGCACTGTAGCTGTGGTAATAGCTTTATATTTTGAGCGTATAGACACATTAACTATATTTCGTTTAGGACTCTTTGTACTTATGTCTGTATTTGTACTTGTGAATGACCTTGACAAAGTTCTAACATCATTAACGTCAACATCATCACCAACATCATCGTTATCATCTTTTATCGTTCCATCGTTGGACCTCGGTCTCCTCCCAGAATAAGAAGCATTAAGGCTCTATTTTACATCCATGCTCTGACATGCAACATGAATTCTTCGAAAGTAAGGTTTCCATGACCCTGCGATATTGAGGTTCTTGCATGTACATTAAAAGAGCTGAAAATTTCAAACTGTTTTACAGGTATATACTCTATGGCTGCTTGGATTATGTAAATCGAAACGCACACATACGCGAGACATTCACACACTTATGTCTAATGTACGACAACATCAACAACTTAGTAATCATTATAATGTTAGAAAAAAAATTCAGACTATACGAGTACTAATAAAAATTCCAGGCAAACCATATTCAGATCAGATTAATTAATTAGATTTATTAATACATGTTTATAAAACAACTTCGTTATATACCGCATCGACTCCGAAATAGTCCATCCTGTTCCCAAATTGGACGGCCTTTTATAACAGGCTTTGTATTGCGAAGTATTGTCGATCGACAGGCGATGTGTTGACGCTACAAAGCTTTCAGCGCAAATATTGGTTTATCGGAGCGGTATCATCCAACAGCAGACCATGTTTTAACGCTAGCTTTCATAAATCCAAGCTGTGTGTGTTCATGCGAATAGATAATAACCATAAACTATAGAATAAAATGTTTGTTTTCATTATTATCTACATTGATGAATAAATTTTTTGCATTTTGTTTAATATGAGTTTTTTTATATTATCACACTAGGTCCTTTTTGCGGGTAGACATGGAGCACCAAGTTCCAAATATCTCTATCCTTACAAACCTAACGTGCTTTTCTCACATTCATTGCTATAAACGCACACCGGGTTTGGACACGTCTGACTGCCCATCAGACTGCATTTGACGTATATGGTCAAGATAGAGCTATATTTTGTATTATCTCTATTTGATCTAGTAAAAAGAAAATTTCCCCTGTTAAATACTTTGTGAGAATCCGTAAATAAATAACAATTTTATAACTTTTATTATTTTACTTAATTTTAATTTCAACATATAAGTGTGACGTTATGTTTTTTTTATTATTTTCCATATACATATGTATGTACATAGATGCAAATCAAAAATCTAGATAAACACGTTATCTAAACCGAAGACCTGGACCCGTTATTGATAATCAATTCAAACAAAAACAAACCAGAGTTCGCCTGAAAGTTGCTCGGATAAGTTAGTAATACCAGCGACTCTCTAAGCAGTTGGAACACACCGAAGTTTAAACGTTAATATCTGAAACTTCGTTGACATCCCTGCCCGCATATCCTCCGCAGAGCGCGACTTACAGCACGACTACTAACTTTGTGATCTCCTGCAAACGATAGTTCGGGCTATTGTCAAATAGTCCGCTACACCGAAGCCCCAAACTTTTACAGGGGATTTCGGGAATGGAGGTAAGTAAATGGTATTGGGAGAAACTTTGTGAATATGTTGATTTTTACTGCTGCCTGAGGTTTATTTTGTATATAAACAAAAAAATCCTATAAAAACAGCTGCTATATTCAACTCTCTAATCCGAGGGTCCCGAACGATGGTTTTAAGGTGAGATATGACTGCTGAAATATATCCGCTTCAGATTTTTCCACATACCTATTTATTTCAAGTATGCGAGGTCTGCCAACCTTCGTTTGGCCAGCGTGAAAGAGTACAGCAATAACTCTTCTCAATCTGGAAGAATGTTCGTTTCTTACAATGGATCGAATGAGACATGAAAGTGGTGATAAGGATATAAATCATTAAATACAGTGAAAAGAGTCGCGGGATTAATTCCATTACACACGCTGAACATAAGAGAACGCTCATTCTTTTATACTTAAATGTATGTTTAATTCCGAATAAACAGTTTCGGATTTATATCAAACATTGAACTACCTACCGTCATGGTTTGGCCGTTGGACAGTTAAATGCTTGGTGACTGTTTAATATTAATATGTGACTGATTTTCGTTTAATTTAGACAAAGAAACCGTCATAACTAATGACCGCAAAACATCTCGCTGGTAATAAGTCACAAAGCGACACGTAAATTATGATAAATTGGAAATAGGCTCGCCCCTATTCCATAAGAACTATAACGTAACTGTTGAAAAGTTCGAGTATTACATTCCCCTGCTTACCCCTTCAGAGAAAACCAGGTGTGATAGTATGTTATATACATTACAATTAACAAGAGTTTTTTGCTTATTACGTAACATTTGCAAGCAGTTGCCAGTTTTAATTGCATATGGCAAAGTTAGGGAACGGTATGTCAAATGCAGTATTAACTAGCATGAAAATTTAGACGAAGTTGTATGACCTTGTTCGAAGTGGGTTTGTAGTTAACACACATAGGTAAGTCGGTCGGAACTGAGTCTACCAAATTGCTAACTAGCGAACTTATTATCACTCAGCTTCCACTCACCACTGCCGGGTATTAGATGCAGAAAGATTAAAATTAGCCAAACTCGAAAACAGACCGAAAGTTAGGTTTGTAAAACACATCGGAAAAGTAACAGCGGGAGAGCTTTGAGGGAGACACGAAAATGATTTAGTCTAGCTATTAATTTAAATTTAGTTTAACACTGATTAATTGAGCTGCCTATAAATAAATATATGAGGTAACTCAACATGTAAGTGTTTTCATGTTATTTTATACATATGTTTGCTATATATCTTTAAGTATCTAATATTTCTGTGCGTTTAAAAAAAAATTATTCGATCCATTTCTCATTCCACTGTTGGAATCTGGGTCTCCTCTTATATTGAGAGGGTTAAGGCCATCTGTGCGTTTATTAATTACATACTTTTATTCTTTCATAGAGATTGTAACGATTTAAGAAATATTTTAAATTACCAGTCAGTAAATAGATAACCGCTGGGGAAGAAAGCTCAACGAGTGGCGGCCACGTCTCGGTGAAAGAAGCGTCGGTCGCCCTCCTACCAGATGGTCTGACGACCTGAAGAAGACAGCGGGAAGCTGCTGGGCAGCTGCTGAGCAGCTTCCCGCTGTCTTCTTCCGAATCCAGATTCCAAAGGCCTAGGACCGAAAGGAGAGACGCCGATTAGAGAAGGCATATGTCCAGCAGTGGACATCGAAAAAAAATAGATAAAAAAGAGATAGATGATAAAGTTTTAAGGATAATTAAAACGGCAAAATGTATACAAACAAAATTATTTTACAGAATCTAAACTAAAACTTACCTTTTCCATTTTTGTACATTATATATATTTAGGAAAATGTTAATAGCAAAGAAAATCGAAGATAATGGCTTAGGATGTGGTCTGAATACTATAATTCTAGAATTTACTCCATTGTCGTTGGACTACAACCAAATAACACTGAAAAAAACACACAGGTGTTAAAACAGTAGTAAATTAGCAAGTACATAAAAAATCGGTACATAAAAATTAAATTCCTTGTCAACATTATAAGAAAAAGTCCGGCCAGTCTTTAAGCTCGTTTCATTTTTATCGGACATTATCTGTGGCAGGTGGCGTTTGTAAGCGCTTCTGGGAACTAAGTCGTCATTTCCCACGGACGAAGTAGCCTTCTGTGGCTCTTGTGGACAAATAATATTCTAAAAAATAATGTTCTCCACCAGGAGTAAAATGATGATGGAGACATTGAACTGTTTTTTAATAATAATGTCTATCAAAAGAACAAGTGAACACGGGCACAGACCAAATATAATAAAAAAAATCGTCCTAAGTAGAATTCGTAGGTGTCTATGCCTACCCCTTCGGGGATTACGAGCGTGATATTACGTTACGTTATTTCTTTATTTTTCAATTATCATATCTCCACAGCATGCGAGATAAACAGACAGCACCAAGTCCAAAAATCCACCTTTACCATTTTTAACAGTCAGTTCATATTATTTATTTATCAAAATAACAAAAAAGCGACTTAACTTTTCATATAACTTCTATCAGAACTTAATTAGCTTTTCATCTTGATTACTTTACTTCAAATCCAGTATGTACCTGATGGATTCGGATAAGATATTTTCATTCAAATAGAACAGTAACTGAGCAATACATTACTTTATATTTCATCGCTGCGAGTGCCGTACGAAAGCTTGCGGTAATCCAGCGGTAACGCCGATTTGAGCTCATTAAATTTTATGCGAGCTTTTACTGAATATGAATTGAAACAAACGAAGTAGCGAGAACAATACGCGGGCAACATATGACGTCGTCACAGACGGAGCTATATGTTAATATATTGTGCTATATTAGTATGTTATAGCAATCTGCCACACACGGTAGCTATGCTATAATATGTATATTTTCACGGTCTTTACCTGCGCCATAATATGTCTTACTATACCGAGATATGTCTTGCTATATCCGTCCATACATATTTACTACGTATGAAAGAGATATTTATTACAGATATTTTTGCACTCGTTTGTTACTACAGGAAATATACGATAATATATAGGCAAATGCAATGCTATATTACACTTTCAGCTACCTCTGTGAGGACCATTAACCCGACAAAAGCAGGAAATGTATAAAACAGCAAGTCCAGCGCTAATTCGGATAGAAATAAGAATTTATCGTTTAGCAACAATAGAAGTCTTAAAACAGTATTAAAGCCTCGCTGTGACTGTTTTAAATTGATACAGTGACTCACGTGTGTCCGCGATATGGTAACAGCGATAGTTTAACTGTTAACTGTTTCAGACTACGGCCGCTAATTTCGTAGCAGTTGCAGGGTTAATACTTTAAAGCATAGTGTCATAATGACAACAATCGTTTCATAAATAACACTAGCAACTTAGGCCTTTGCCTGCAGTTAAGGATACTTTTTTTATTTGTACTGTTGACTTATAAATAACGAGCTATTTCGCAATAGTTCGCCAATACATCGTTTGATGGGGGTATACCCTCATGCAGTATAATAGTTATCAAGCGTTCTGTTGCATTCCTTCTTACAGGCAATAATGATAGATAATGGTAGATTATTAGATAACAGAACTATCGTATTGGACGGGGTGTCACCGACAATAAGCATTAAATCCATCCGTAATATAATTTAAAAAATTTATATCCGAAGTTCCACAATATCAATCGGTATGGTAAATCCAACCTAGGACGAAACCTAAGGCTACCTAATGACAATTTAGACTATATTACAATAGATACAATATGACACGCACAGCACAGACTCAAACAGCCACATTTAAATGTACATACACATATATCTCATGTGATTGTATATAACAGTGGACTGCCTCGATCGGAAACCCAAGCCGGGGTAGAGGAAAATGTAATACGATTCTAATTTTACGCATTCCGATCCAAACTGACATCAAGCCCTATATGTATGCGCATTCACAAGGATTGGCGCTCACAGTCCCTCTAAATGTTCGTACATTGGATCTACACAAAAGCTTTTTGTTTTATTAAAAACTATTATATTTTACTATTAAATGTTTCGTGATACACATGATTAAAAATGTACCGGCTCAACTCACGTAAGTTTTTCGGGATGGCCCGACTAGTTTCGGACCTGTACGAGGTCCTTCCTCATGAGCACCCGTCGCTTGCAGCGAGGTCGCGACGAAGACTGTTCGACGGAACTTTTTCGTATATATTGAGCACCCCACGTTTTTAGTGTTCTTTAACTATATTTGTTATAGATAATGTTGTGTAAAAGCAAAGGTACTATTTAATGTAAAGACGTTAACTTCGACAAACAGATACCAGACACGATATCCGAAGCCATAACTATTCTTATTTCGACTCTCCAAAGATAGCAATATATCTTTTTTACTTCCTAGACGATATACAGTCATTTGTACGCGAGGTTCGTTGCAACAGATATGTACCGACGTTTTATGGCGGGTAAGTTAGAATGTCAGCGTAAGAAATTATAACGTAAATAGTCAGTGTGCAGCCAAACAAGGCGACAATCTTGATCATGAACATGGATACTGGACGTCTTAGGGTCGGGTTACATTTTTTATAAATATTAACTAAGTAAGATCGCATGAACTAGACACAACAGTCTCCATCTCCGTCGCGATCTCGCTGCAAGCGGCGGGAGCTCATGAGGAAGGACCTCGTACAGGTCCGAAACTAGTCGAGCCGTCCCGAAAAACGTACATGAGTTAAGTCGTTATATTTTTAATCATAGATACAACAACATTCTTGTTCACAATTTAACAAACTATACATTCAGCCAAAGTAAAAAAATATTAGGCTACTTAAATATATCTATTAATTATAATGTAATTTGTTAAAACGTAAAGGGGATAAATTGAGACTCGATTACTGACCGGTCTTTTAACGAAATATCGTACCATTTCTGATACATTTTAAAATAATTATACATTCATATCGCACTTTTCTGTTTTTCTCATATAGGTACAAAACTCAATCTGTTAATCTGAACTTATTTAATTTTTTACACTGTGGCGTACTAACGGTCTCATGTAGTCCGAGCCTAAATAGATATTTCCATACAAATATAGACGGGTCAAGTTTGACGGCGGGCAGTTCGTTGCACGACCGTGGAGTATCATGTTGCCATGCTCAGCATATTTTGTCCTTACGTAAGACCTAAATAGTGTTTCTCGATATTCAGCCAGACATTATAAGCAGTAACGTCGTATTAATAATGTCACACCCTAATTAAATGTTTCGATATAAAAATCCATTTTATTCTGTAAGGAGACGTATGTCCATCGGTGGATCGATGAAAGGGTTGGTGATGAAATATGATACTCCGTACTACTATCCTTCATTTTCTAATTGTTACGGTTCTTATATATGTCCGTATATTTTTAGGTATTTCCTGGTTTCGAATAATGTTGAATTATATTGTGTTATAAAATCATATAATCGACCCATTTATCGTTCCACTGTTGGAATATAGAACATTTCTGACACAATTGTTTCTAGTTCCGTGTGTTCGCTTAGAAGTGATTTATTATTTGTTGGTATTTAGTCTAAATGTCTATAATCTCGTAAATGAATATACATTCATGCGCGCCTTTATTTTCCCGAAGGGGTATTGGCGCGTGCGCAGATGTAAATTAAAACTTGTAAATTAGCATTTAACTAACGTTATTGAAAACAGACGCTTACAAGGATAGTCTCGACTGAGCTTTATTAGAATTAACGGCCATCTTGTCGACAGATTATAAACGTTAATGAATAATATTAAATTTACATTGAAAATTAATAAACACTAATGTTAGGGTTAACCGCTTCGTAAGGAGACAGTCACAAGACATTATGTGTTATTTATTTTCCAGATGTCCGCGTAAGAAAATGATATTCTAAAAATTATGCTTTGTAACATATCATCAACCCTTTTATATTTCCATAGTTAGACATTGGTCTGCTCTCAGATTTTGCGAGGATAAGGCCAAAGTCTGCCACATTGGCCTGGTGCGGGTTGGCGATATATGGGGGTATACAAAAATAAGGTACCACCCAGAAGGGTGATTCAGAAGAACCCGAAACATTTGTATTCAAAATATGTATATTAGGAATGTGGTAAGCTCCATGATGTGTTCACTATCAATCGGAGTATAATTGGGACAGATTTCAAAATTCCTTCCTTATCTCATTAAACCTTATCCCACTCGTTTGTTCGGTATTATACGACTCAATTACCTGTATCGTTAATGGAGTCAGCGTGACTCGCTGCTGAAATATAGGTCGCCAGCACCGAGAGCGGTCACGATGTAGTCGGATGGTTGGATTTCGTGAACGTTTCATAATTATATAAATGAATTCTGTACTTTATTTCGTTCATTATAACACGCCAGGCTCTTTACTGGGTATGCAGAGAGCCAGTGCTAAATAGCCTTATAGACCTGACATGCTTCTACACTTATCACTCTCGGATCGTTCGTAAACATTCAATTCCCTGTCAGCCAGTACCTTACCTATTTGGTCAAGATAATTAGTTTTGGTCTCCGTCGGCATCTGCATGTATCAACATTCGTTTTGTTTATCTGTTTTGTCATGTATCGCTCTCTTCATACCCGCGGTACGACTCAACGGGCGACTATTAAAAGTAAACCGCAGTAGCACAGCAAACGACTCCACAATGGCCGCTGACATCACTCATATGCACATGTATGCTGGTCTAATATTAGTGACGGACTAGGACGGGTGGGTATTCTCAGGCTGCGGCGAGCAGACCCGCCTTGACGGAGAGTCTTGGCCAGTTACAAATAAAATAACTTGTGTTCCATTATAATTTGTCCTGTCTCTTGCTTGAACAGTCTTGGTATACATTTACATACTCTAGCTGGGTGGAGTGACGATACGCAAATTGGCTGCCAGTGGTTGGATATGAAGAGATGAACAACGAGCTCAGTGGTATGACATTGGAGAAGCCTATGTCCAACAGTGGATGGGAATAGGTTCATGATGATAAAAGCGTAATGCCCTACACCTTCGGGGATTACAGGCGTGAAGTAACGTTTTTTTTTCCAATTTAGTGAATGAAATAAAAATGTGAATAATAAGGACAAACGCATTCAGCAACGTGCGAAGTGTTAGTTGACAGTGTTCATTAACTGACACGCGTTACACTGAACAGTTATACAGCAGCGCGTCAGTCCGCCGCCGCGCGTCAGACGTATCGTAATAATAATAGTCGATCAACACGTCCCCGGCGGCGCAGAGGTCGCGTGGATTCCATTGTTTAGTCTGTGGATGACGCACAAATATTACATTGTATTTAGCTTTTTTATTACAACTACTTCTGTTTGCTGTCTTTCTTCCATTTTCATGATTTCCATTTTTCATATATTGGTATCTGAAATCCGAATCCGAAAATCCGAAAGTAACGGTGTTATATCGACATTATGTATGTACATAGGTCGGTATCCAATATTTACTTTGCTTCGAGACTACTATAATCGGAACTTTGTAATAGCAACAAATACCATACATGAATAATTGGAGGAAAATAATTGAAATAAATACGATAAAGTCATAATTGACATATAATAATTGGAATAAACACAAAACACGAATAATAGGAGTGAAATAATTGGTCTAATACAACGCGAAGAAGAAAGGTACACAAATATTTTAATGCATCTCCTACCATTGTTTATAAAGCTTTCTCGATTGCTAAGTAATAATATCACAGGAAACGTACAACCGTTGAAGTATTCTCAAGGCCTGCGAGGACGAAAGGTCAGTCGGACCTCGTTTCTGGAGTGTTCTATTTATTTTTCTTAGCGAATAAATAAATTGACATTAGCAGTCCGACACACAGGCGCCACATGGCTTCGCTCTACGCCCGACATAGAGTCGTGGGAAACTTCTGCCGAACACAACTAGTTTTGAATTAGTTTGTTTTTACTAGCTAATGCCCGCGATTTGAGCTGCGCTGAAACAAAATTAGCTACGCTCGATGTTTTACGTCCGATCTCAAGATCATAAGAATTATTTGCCTAGCAACCCGTTTGTTTCTAAACAGTGTTTAGTTGATGGCTTGAGTTTTAAAAGTAAATTTAATTTGAGTTTATTACTCATGAAATCAGTAAAATCTTTACTCTTAAAGAAAGAATTTGTAATAAAAAAAGAATCTATTCTAAAGTCTACTTCGTTCATTATTTCAAATATTTTGAAAGAATTGCATTGATTAGCAGTAAGAAGAAACTGTTTACAGACACTTCTCATAAGCCAAGAAATGGACCGGATTATTTATCTTGCATTTTTAATCTTTTTTAGGATTTTATCAACTCGTAACTTGCTAGTCATAAGTACTTGTTAACATAAAATTTTGTCAACTCGTAACCTGCTTGTCATAAGTACTTGTTAATACAAAATTTTCTCTAGTAATAATAACTAAAACCATAGACTCCAAAATACCTTGACTGCCTCGGTGGTCGAGTGGTTGCAAGCGCGACTGCCGAACGGGAGGTCTTGGGTTCGAATGCCGGGTCGGATACAATGGGAATTTTCTAGTTCAGAATTTTTAGTAGTGACTCGGAGTCTGGATCAGTGCCCAGTATACGGCAATAGGCTTACCACCTATTCCATGGGACTGGTGAAATGTAACTGGTGAACGTAACTGATGAAACGTGGGAGTGTACTACACGCCTCTGCCTACCTCTCGGGGATTACAGGCGTGATATTATGTTTTATAGACTCCAAAATATGGTAATACAGAAATAGCAACATCACGCAGTGTAGCCTTATTCTAAGTATATAACATGCTAAATATTTGATTCGGGTCTCCAGTGGAATTCGGAACATGGAAGCTATGAGATGTACACAGGCTTCAACAATAAAAATATAATATTATACAGATATACATACACGTGTACGAAAACAAAGGTATAGAGTTATTTGAACAAATATAAACGTATAAAAGTATAGGACTTGTCGCAACAGTCATTGGCTGTATAAATAATTGAATATTTAATTTATTAGCATCTGGTTTTTAGGTCTATCATTTATTATTTATGTGATTTCCATACGAATTCATTTTTAAGACACGAATAAAATTATTAAAATATCTTGCTAATTCACACATAAGTTCAACAAAGTTTTTTCCTTACTTTCTAATATTGCAAAATTTTTGAAAATCATTAATTTGTTATCATTTACTTGTGCCTCTGTAGAAGATAAAACATGTATACGGTCCGCATATTTATATCATAAAGCAATTATTACTGTAACAATGAGTGTTTCGGTGATGATGATGGCCGTCCAGAGTGGTCGCAGAACGCAGCCTTTCATACCGTTTACGCTGTCGCCCGTCAGGGGCCAGGGAATTTAGCTGTTCCTATGATATAACGATATAAAATAAATGTAACATCACGCCTGCAATCTTCAAAGTGATAGGCAGAGAAGTGTGTACACTTTCACGTTTCACCAGTTACGTCTTACGTCCCATAAAGTAGGTGGTGAACCTATGGCCATACACTGGACAGAGATTCAGATTCTAAACCACTAGAAAATCTAAGAAAAATTAAATCCAGGATTAAAGTCCATGACCACCCGATCCCTGCAGAGGTATAAACGATATAAAGATACAAGCGCTAAAATAAGATACAAACACAAAATTTTTCTATTTACAGATAGCGTCGAATGTTTAATAAACATCGAACTGAGCCGGTCTAAGTCCGATTGAATCTAAGATTAGGGAAATCTCACAACGGACATTTTTTGTTTAAATCCACTGAAGTTAATTGAGCGTCTCGATTCGGCGTGGATCGGCAGTCATCACGAATGAAAAGCAGTCGTGACAGATGTGACGTAACTCTTAAACGGCTTACGACATATCTCATCCATTTTAAGATAGCTACCATAAAATGTTTTGAATAAAACTATAAAGATATTTCCATAGCTAGGCGTGTAACACATCGAATCTCAAAGGAACACTTCAGGCAGAGACTGGGGTATTTCACTGACTACGTACTCCAGGAATGTATTCTTTTTATCGATTATTACCTAATAGATATGTACAGTAATCAATATAAATAAATAATATGTACCTATTATTTTGTTTCATCTGCTTCATTGCTGAAATATACTTTGCTTAAGCCAGGATCGAACCCAGGTCCTCCCAATTAGCAGACAGGTTCACTAACCACTGAACTAACAGCCACTGAAACTGACACTGGGGTGTCGTTAAACTATTAATAGTTAAAGATGAGTAATATCCAATTTGCGTTGTGTCAATTAACAAACGCACTATTGTATATTGTGAGTTAATTGATTGTGTGGAGACAGTTGAGCCGCCGGACTGTCTGCGCCTTATTTTGTTTGTCGCTACTGTGTCCGCGGTTTTATGCACCAATTAATTACTCCGACAAATAATTAGCTATTGAAGCGGCTGGATATCTACACTAAATGTTGTGAATATATTTTACATGTCGTTGGAGTACCTACGTCTTCTCATAATTGGTCCCTAGTCTTATAATTTACCAGATAAAGATATCGGCCATTCCGTTCCTGCCTTGCAGCTGTCAGTAATACGCTATTCCGGTTGCAATCCAGTCAGATCAAGCCGGCCGTTTCCCAATTGGTGTGGCGTCAACCCAATTTCCAGTAATGTTCCAAATTCAAATGCGCACCATTGCACATTTCACGTGTAAATTACGGATATTGTTGCACCCGTTAACTTAGTTTGAGATAAGAATTTTCCTAAGTTGACAATCAGATAAAGAAATTTCGAAATACACAGAGAACTTGCGACAGAATCTAACAATCCCTAGTATAATCCTAAAACGTTCTAATTATCTAATAAGTCTAAGGAAATAATTTGTCTATGTGTACTTTTTAATTTGTGGTAAAAAAATGTAATGATTGTGCTGCAAAAGAAAACTATAGAACAATAAAGCGAAGCAATAAATTTAAAGGTGAAACGATTAAGTTCGCTGGAAGATTAAATGGGAAATTTCACTTCAAAGATCACTTAAAATCTGTAATATACACTCACACACACAGACACAGACACATATATATATGTGCGTGGGTGTGTGTATATATATGGGAAAAGTGGCATGAAGAAGCCAGGTTTTGAAAAAGCCACTTGCATTTTTTTGGTAGTTTAAGAACGGATTTGGTTGGTGATTTTATTTTTAAGTGGCAACACTGATTTTCTGTCTTCCATAAACATTTGACAGTTCGCTGAAA
>DWJK01001152.1:0-18006 GCA_018248815.1 Croniades pieria auraria | reverse complement strand
TGGTTACGACCGGCGAGGAGAGAGACATCAACTAAATTGAAAAATGAATATTTTTGTAACCATTTTGATCTAAGTGTCGTATTTTTAATATTATTTTAAGTTTCGAATTGTTTTTGTCCATGGCATAGTCTCTTGTCCCAGAAGTTCCCCGGAAGTATGTCAGAACTTGTAAATTTTGTATGAAACTAAGAATTTAGTATTCAAAATTTATAAATTTAAAGAGTTTGAAGACTTGATAATTTATCCAAGGTTTCTGGTAACGTCAATGGAGTACATAGTGGTTAAAACTAAAAAATAAATAAATAAACGATGATAAAATTACTCCAAATGCACGGTACCTATGCATCTTTATTTTGGAAGACATATGGATATACTAAAATGCGAGGCAGTCCAACTTTGTTTCCATTAATGACACCTAGTTTGAGAGTAATGTAACATGGACTGACCGGATACTTTGCTGATCAGCTGCGTGTTTATTTAAATTATCTAACATAGTTAAAATTTTACCATTTAAAAAAAAATTATCACGTTTTCTTCACATTTTAATGTCCAGAGATTCAATTTACTTCATAAGTCCGCTTCATATCTGGTGTGCTGTCAGCTCCGGTTTGAATGTAGACTCCAAATTATATTAATGACAAAATGTAAGTGAAGCGTACAATTTTGTGTGGCACTCTTCTACTGAAGAGAGAATTTTAATTTTGTACTCTCGTTAGATGATATTCAAGAACATCATCAAAATACATATATGGGACTTCTGAAAACATTTTTGCACGGCTTGGCAAGATTTTAGGTCAATTAACATGCTGATAATGTCTTTAGGGTTGATGAGAGGACATGGATAAATCGTGGAAGACTCTGATGATTCGCGTCTATGCGAGTCCTAGAATGGCAGGAACTTCTTTGAAGCCTTCAACCTCATGAACCTGTTTAAGTCAGCTACAGGATACGAACCTCCCCTAAGGGGTTTTTGTCATCCCATAACCCGTACTCTGGGCGCGCGGATTAGGGAAAGCAGAGCACAGATACTCGCACCACCTACGCTGCTTCTCGTAGGGGACATTTAGATGTGCCTAGGTAAGCTACCTCGTAATGCAATTAGTCAGTACCGGATGTAGTCGCCTCTATGACATCTGGAGTCCCGACATGGGGTTGGTGGGGGAATGTATTCTTTGATTGAAAAACTGATTCATCCTTAAATCGCACACTGGTCATTTAGAAGTCATGAGAAAACAGCAAAGGCGTTCAAATTGTTTTTCCAATTTTTCTAAAAACACAAAATATATACGCAGTTTGTACCTGCTAAGTATATTAAAGAATCTCTCAGAATTTCGCATATTGAAAATTAAGAATAGATAAAATATAACACATCACTATTTGTATAGTGTTTATGTCAGCTATGTATTACCTCACATTATCTAGTTGAAATATCAATACATACTACATTATTTCATTACCACATTATTCATTATTCATTTCCTGGTTTTATATATTATAATTAGTGCTAGAGAAATTTTGTTAATTTATTTATCATAAACTCAACCGTTTTACACAAAGTTTGAAAGGAAATATTTCATTTCATACTTAACATTTTAAACTTATAACGATCTGTCTATCTAGAAAAAGCAATTAATACGATCCTAAAGAAATATGAAAAAGGTTTGATTTTAACAACTTTATAACAAGCTTAGGAAGTTTGCGAACTATTATTTTTTAATAAAAAGATTACTAAGTTTTTAAATTGATGAGAAAGAAATTAATTTAACTTTAAAAATATAATCAATTACTGGAAATGTAAATGTAATGAAGGCAACATGTTCGATTCCATCACGGGACCTAGAAACGTTACTGGTGAAAGGTTGAAGTGTATTAGTCTTTTGCCTACCTCATCGAGGATTACAGATGCATTGTTACATTAATTATACGCAGTCGTAGAATTTTATTCAACTTCTTCAGTAGCCACGCTATGTGTACATAACGCTAATGATCTGAAAACAGAAGTAACGCCAAGACCGTAAGATTTTGAATTCGCAAAATTTTCTCTAGCGTCTCCGTGCTTCAGAAGACGTTCCCTAGAAGCCGGTTTGTTTTCGTTGCTGTAGGAGCAGCTCTATATTATTGGAGTCTTTAGAAATATGAGTATTCAGAAACTCTGACTTCATTAATTTGTACGTAGAAGTGTATATTAAAGTAGTGTGGATTGGTATAGATTTAAGCATAGCTTTTGATAGTTAAGTAGAGGAACAAGTATCTATACGTGAAAAGCTAATTTATTTTAGCCATCTTTTAATGGATATTTCTAAATTTATTCTTTCCTATTAATTATCTTGGATGCTTCAAATTTACACCGATTCGCTAAATCGATAAGTTCGATTAATCGATTCGATTCGATAAATCGATTCGTTTTGAACGTATTACGTCGTAGTATCATGTTAACGAGCGCTGTTAACGTAATTCCGTTAACCCAATAAGTACGATATAACTCGGTAACTTTGTTTATTTCCAACGTGTGTTGTTGACAAGAGTTTGTGCAAATTTAATATCAGTTGATCGTCCTTATGTTCGTTATAGTGGGTTGTGGGGCGGAAATCTTAAGGATGTTATTATATCGAAACTTTGGCAAAGGGATCACACGCCGTTTTGTCGCTCAGAGGTCTCAGGGTTGGATTTCACGTCGGACAAATATGTGTTTGGCAAATTCAGTTATACATTTTAATTTCGGATGTGTGTATATTTGTTTGCGTGTTTTGTTAATGTCAACGCAGATTGCCCTCGTTTACTCTGTGTGTTATGATTATATTTTACTATAGAGAACAACATTGAACGAATAAAAAAATCTAAAAACCATTGATATGGGAACATGAAAACTATTTGTTTTCAACCGGACTTGTTAACGAACGACATATTAGTTAGAAGTGTTTTGCAAAAATGTTTTTTGTTAAACAAATCTATTATAATATCTGTTTCTGCAGCAGATTTATATACATTTAACTCTTTTATGCTGCATAAATGTATAAGTATCGTATCGTCTTAAACATCGTATCGTCGATTACGTAATTAAAATATTAAAGCGCTCGAAATTATATTTCCGTATCTTTTTAATTTTAAACAGACAAAGGACTAGAATGAGTAGGTAGAAATAGGCAAAGTAATGGTAATAGCGGATAGAGTATAATTACCCACAAAACAAGCGATCCTAGTGTAGGAATCCTATGAGTATTTGAAATAAAGTAAATATAAAATAATGATAAGACCTCCGCTCTCCGTCGCGTCCTCGCTGCAAGCGACGGGAGCTCATGAGGAAGGACCTCGTACAGGTCCGAAACTAGTCAGGCCATCCCGAAAAACGTACGTGAGTAAAGCCGGTACATTTTTAATCATGTATAATAATAAGAAATTGAAAATCTTCAATAATTTTATTTGCAGTGGTCTAAGTATATAAAGTAATAATATTTACGATGAGCATAAAAATTCCTGATCCCCGATAACTTGGAATCGCTGATAAGCTTCACATTTACATAGACATCCCGCGCGGTGGAGCGGCGAATCCAATTCGCTATCTACCGTCTTCACCTACTTATATCGCACTCGAGCAAGATTGGCTCAAGATTCGAGATTGATTTGCACGTATTGACTTCGGGCTAATACCAGGAAGCGTAGAAGAATATCCTATTTGATATTAAATAAAATGGGTTCACATGCCTGTGGGATCTTTTCTTCTGGTGTTTTTACGGTTGATAAATTTTTGTTCAGCAGTTTGATAAGCTAGATAAGACTCAATATTTTCCTGTTTTGTTCTGGGGATCCAATACTTAAATTCAAAAAAAGCAACTAATTTTGAATCTTAAAATGGATTTCTGCGTATCTAGGAGAGTCTAGGCGCTTAACCATGCTGTTCCAGCTTGAATTTGTAGACACATTTAGTAGTCAATTTAGTAGGAAAATGAAGCCGTCCTGTATGCTTCGGAAAAAATTTATGAGAGTTATCTAACGGTAAAAATGAATTAAACATTAACATTCCATTCTCGGAGCAGCTTTAAATTAAATTATTGTAGAATACGAATCATCTCACATATTGAATAAATACTAGCTCGTGAAATTCTAAAAACTTGCCCCGATCTGATTCCATCAACTGGTCTCAGGAATTTCGACATAATTTTCAGGATTCATTGTCAAAATTTCTGTGGAACCTTTGAACATAAATATCATTAAGACATTTTGTGAATTGTTTGATTCACATCGAAAAATGAGAAACTAGCAGAAAATGCGCTGCTTACATCGCTGCTAAATGATATATTGGAAGCCTTAAATAAACAATATCACGCCTATACTCCCATTGGTAATTTTGACTGTACAAAAAAAAATCTCATTATCTATATGTAACTACCCACAAACTAGCAATATAGAAATACATTAATTTACATTATTCCCAGGCCACACAGATAGATAGGTGAGTTAATTCCGAAATCTAATTTAGTTAAGGACTTCCTAAGAGCGATATCGACACCATAATCTATTGAGGTTAACCACATAATGTTCATCGGTACACTGATCAGTATATTACCTAACATCAAAGACTGTGCAATATTTAGCATGTCTGCTTTATTTTGGAATAATAGACATAAATTTGAATGGATAATTTTTTTATGAGTAACTCTGCCGTCACCTATAGAACATATAGTCATTATTTTACGTTTATATCGTTTTACGAAAAAATCTATTTTAAACGCCACACTTACTATCTATTACATTAAGTAGATTAAAAACTCACATAAAAATCCGGTTGTTTCTTAGTTATTCTATTATAGGATTTTTTTTATACAATATGAGGTTAGAGCGGTGGTATACTACTTATTAGTTAAACTACAAGAATATGAAGAAAGCTATTTAATATATGTTTTTCTATGCGCGAAAAATCGGTAATAAATTTGATTTGGAGATACGGTACAAGTACCCTCCCGTTCTTCAATTTAAGTAATATAGCAAAACTCTATAGCCATCACTCGACTTCGAAATATACCCAGCATCTGAAGGCTGGCATTGGTAAACTCTTCACCCAAATGCACTGCTTCTTATACTGCATGGCATATTGGAAACCCCATGACCTACTGTTAGACGTTTTACACTTAATGTACATCCGGCTCATAACCCGGGTTCGAGTCGTTTTCAACTTCCATTTCCTCTTTTCAAAACGGCCCTGTTTAAAGTTGGTCTAGACATTGAGAGACTTCGACTGCGTAATAAGACTTCGCTTTTGCTATCACGGATACAATTATGAACAGTTATGCAAATAAAAAAGAGTTTTGTTGGAAATATTCAATAGAACCTCGTTTCAAATAACTTGTTAGTGTCATAAGTTGTGTGTATCTACGATCTCTGTGTGATGTGCAAATAGTTTGCATCAGTACATGTACTTAATATATATGTATATACATAATAAAACTGTAACAGATCGCTGTCTGTACATGGCAAATATATTTGAAAATTCATAATGGGGTGCCTTTATATTCGCAAGAGATCTCATAACAATAATTTTTAATTTTGTCTGTTTGTCTGTATGTTTGTCCACGATAATCTCAGAAACGGCTTGTCTGATTTGAATGCAGTTTTCAGGTTTATATTGTGATGGGCTTCACTTAACATTTAGTGTTTTTTTCATTTCAATCGATTAACAAATAAAGAAGTTATGTCAATTTATTATTCGGCATATTGATGGCATCATAGTCATCAACAAATTCATTTTTATGGTTAATGAGCGAGTGTTTGATTTAAATTACTTTTATTTGCAAAAATTGTACAGTTCTTATAGGATTCAAACTTAGCTCAAATTTTTAACGCTCCAGCAAGTTTAATCAAATTCCGTGCTTGAGCTTATGTGTGACTATGCTGGATGTATGTACATATGTATGTAGATGATCGTGCAAGGAATTCTTTTGTCTGCTACGTTTTCGCGCCAAAATCAATATATACGAGTAAATACTGTTAAAATGTCATAAATAGATTTGAGTATGGGTTGTTTTTAAGTTAGTAAAATAGGGTATAGAAATGATTGAAGTTCCGTGCTATTCAAGTTGCGGGGGAACGTAATTTCGTTATAATTTAAGGACACCCATCTTAATACCTGTCGTTTGTATTTGCAGTAACCAAATATCGTATGTATTTGTTTACATACGCATTTAACATTATATATGACTTGATATAACAGTGAAAGGAAATATCCCACGGAAACCTACACACCTCTACGATGATCTACTTCTGCACTTTCTGAGATATGAGCTCCGTTAAAAGGGTTGGTGATAATAAAATATCTATAAACACAGTTATTCGCTCAGCATACCTACGATTCTTGCAATTAAAATATTTTATTCGTCAAATAATATTCTTACGCCTTCGTATATAATTACATACATATTATATGCATTATTTTGTCAATGAATTTAAATTTTTAAATTTTGTTAATTAATAAACATTTGGTTACGAAATACAACAAAAAATATATTATATTTGTGATTTGATGTCGTCTAGATTAAATATCATTAATAAAAAAGTAAATACCAGCTGTTTATTGATCGTTTATTAAAGTACTTGACATATGTATATCGTAACATCACGCCTGTAATCCCTGAAGGGGTAAGCAGAGGAATGTGGTACACTCTTACGTTTCACCAATTACGTTTACGTCCCATTGAATAGGTAGTGAGGCTATGGCCATACACCGGGCACACATCCGGTCTCCGAGTCACTACTAGAAATTCTAAATTAGAAAAATCGAATAGTACCCGACCCGGGATTTGAACCCAGGACCTCCCGTTCGGCAGTCGCGCTTGCAACCACTCCACCAACGAGGCATTTATTTTATGTATACCTATAATTATCATTAAAACGTTGGCGGTTCCTTCGCCTACCCGCACTTGATCAGAATGGCAGACTTTGGTCTTACACTTTACCATTGTGTGAGGAGATATGTGTTCAACAGTGGGAAAATAAAACGATTGATAAAGATGATCATGACGGTGATAATGATTATCACCTCGTTACAAGAAAGTAACATTGAAATTGGTTTAATCCGACCACAAAAGTATTTTATTTATAGTTATTTGCTTGCGTATATTGCGGTAAAATCGATGACGGTCGGTGTAGCGGCGGTTAGGAAATTGAAATAGATACGCGTCGCTTGTCGGCGACAGATGCCGCATCCGCTGACGCCTCTATCTCCGGCCGGCGGGAGATGACGATATTGGATGTTTCACGTTAAAAAAATTGATTCCTCCCTGTACACAGAATAATAGATATATAGTTAATACGAATACTATAGTTATAATATCTTGAGACATTTCTACACAGGGCCATTTGATCCCAAAGAAAGTATCAAAAAAGCATCTGCTAAATAAATACATACCTACTTATCTAGATGGGTACTTTTTCACACCCAGACAGAACCAATTACTTATGTGATGGGAATCGAACTGAGTTCCCGTTCCCAAGCTGAGTTCACTAACCACAGAACCAACGAGCCAAGTAAAATTACCATGCTTTAAAAATATTTATTATTTTATATTCCTAGACCGTCCAGCATTTGGAACTCTAGAAAAGGTAATGAAAATGGAAAACAAAAATGAATATCACAGATTATAAATTAGAAGCTCAATTAACATTTACTATGCGTAGCAAATTTGACCAAAATATGGTTTGAGGACTGTCTCTCATAATCTCTATATCTCCTCCTATCTCCAGAACATTCACTGCAGTGTACAACTCCGAAGTGGCATGTGCGGTATACTCTGCGCTGCTTACAAGTGGTCGGGATGAATATATTTAGTTACGATCGCATCATTGAGGAGTGTTCCTTAAGTTAGCACCATCACTGTCTAGGTGCCTCTGTCGGAACAATACTGAAGCTTGCCAGTGGCTGCGATTCGTGGCACTAGGACATAATCATATTTTTTTACATTTTTTGGTAATAGCCTTATCCCTTATTCCAAGGTAGGATGTACAATATAACTGGGCAATCGCGAGAGTGTACTAAACTGCTTTGCCTCACCGTGCGGGGAAATACAGAGGTGATGTTATGTAACGCCTTCCTAATTGATAACTAAAAAGTTGTTTAAACACAACATGTGAAACACCAAATTATGCAGGCAAGTAACATTGTTCGAAATTTGAAAGCCTTAATCACAATAATATTCCTTCTAATAGTTTATATTACAAATTGATTGGATATTTAATTGATTATGATAGCATAATCAGTAACATTCCAAGTTGATAAGATATTCAAATTATGGTTTGGTGCCCTGTTAATATAATTACTAATATAATTAATTTGCTTAATGAACCTCATTTCTAAGGAAACATCGTGGGTTCGATTCTGACTTTTGTGTAAATCTATGTAATGAGCATAAGTGTCGATAGTGTGTAAAACTATCTACATCTATAAATACGAGTTTAGTAATATAGTATACTCGTATGTTTATGCTTTATCAGTTGTCTATTTGCCAAAGGCTTTGCTTAATTTGAAATCAATTCACCATGTGTCAAGCTGTCGAATATATTTTTATATTGTTGAGAGAATAGATTCAGCGAAATTCGTCAAAAGAAAATTCGACGAACGCATGATCTAACGGCCTACTTTGTCATTCTTCACTTAAATAAAGTATTTTCCTGAGTGATTGTATACGTAACGTAACGAAACGTTTTCGCGCAATCTTCACCGTCACTGTCAAATATCTTACGGGTTGATTTAGCGAATAAAATTGCATTAACGTTAATTGCAAAAATCGTATTAACGTTCCATTTTTCACTCATTGGATCGATTGAATAGAAGCGCATTTTTTTCACGATCTTTATAAATCAGATATACACCTACAATGAGACGGGAATGTGATTTTTGTGTTACATTTTGTTATTACTTCATTTGAATCATCACAGCGCTATTCTACAAATATTTAAGGCGTTAAAAATACTCTACGAGTTAAATTACAGAGATAAAAATACTTAAGATAGAATTGGTTTCGTCATCATTTTAATATAAAATACTTTTCAAATTAGGCACGGTTGTAGCAACAAATGTAAATATTAATATTTAAGAGACAAAACAAAGTAATTTATTATACTGGCGGTTGGATATTGCCTTCATAATTTAACCGTAACATTATCAGAATATTTACATTTCGGCACGTGGACTTCAAATACTTTCAGGATAACAGGAATACTACAGGAAGGAGAAGGTCATCCGTGCGGGAATGTTGAAATACGCTTCGGAGCGTTCAGGAACATAAATTAGTCATTCGTTATTTAATTTATTTCTACTGTAAATTGTAGCAGTAAATGCCAAGAATTATTCTTGCACTGGGTAATGGGGGAGCCAGAAGTCACTAAAAGCGGCGTGCGAGTGTGAGGAGAATAATGAACGTAGAAGAAGCACCTCAGATTTGTAAGGACAGAGATATTTGCCACTCGGCGAAATCAGTCTACCCTGTAAAAGATCTTCCATGACGATGTATCAATGATAGTTATAAAAATACTCCTATCACGAGTCTAGTAATAAGAATGTACAATTTTAATATCTGTTTTTTCTTCAACGGTCATATCCTAGTTGAGTCGAGTATTCGGGTTCGGGAAAAAATAGGCAACATTTCAACAAAATGACATAAAAGAGAAAAAAAACCATTCGAGTTTAGTCAGAAAGATTAAGCACTTTTTCCCTAGAGAGAAAATCGGAGACAAGGACATCACGTTTTATGCTATGCAAGTAAATTACAACTCTTAATTAGATCTGCCCAAAGTTAGTCACAGTATACAACTACTAAGCTTCAAGGCAGAATTTTTATAAAGGATCTACACTAATATTAAAATCATAAGCAAGATTGAATTTTGTACAGAAAAAAATACATTATATCCTAAAATAAAGCAATAACGGCCGAAGGTAAATCTCGTAATTTTTCGCTTATGGTGGCGGTGCTGGCGTTGCTTGGAATAAAGATATACTGTCTCAAGCAGGAGCGCACTTGAAACCACCACCGAGCTCCACAACCATGCATTATTCATAAGAAATGTCGAGACGTTTCCGAGTCCTACTTAAAATCTTGTTTCATATCTCCTGTTACAGAGAACGTGTATGTGACCTTCGTGCTGTTTTAGAGACGCCGAATTTTGTATAAGCAATCCACTTTAGTGATATTAAAATTTGCGTTATGGGCTCCCGGGATGTTGTATCGTGTACAGTAAAAGTATTATATCACAAAATATTATGTAATAAAAATGTAGGTATATCAACTATTACGCTTAATATTACGAACGACGCCAGCTCGGAGACTTAAAGTTCTGTCTTGCAGTTTGAGGGTTTTGAGTTCAAATCCTGGCGCGGACCTATTTACAAAATTACATATGTTAGACAAAATATTACCTAATGAATAAAGAAAGCATTGTAACTTGCACATTTAATATTTCTGTAAGGCATATTTATGATATTCCAACGCGCACTTGGGAAACGTAGTTCACTCTGGCCTTGACAATCTCAATTTAAGAGGAGACACGTGTCCAACAGTCGATCAAGCAAGGTTGTATATGATAACGATAGTCACTAAATAATTGTTACCGTCAATCTTTCCAGTCAGATCGGAGTAGTTAGAATATAGTCACATAAATATATAGTTTTACAAATGATAACGACCAGCTACAAATCTGTGACGGATCTCAGTTCGCTACTTCCATAACGCTGAGGTGAATCATTCACAAATGACTTGGCGCTCCACAAAGGGAATAGGGGAAGGGAATCGTTAACAGACACCGAGCGGGAGAGGCTTTCATTCACCGATCGATATTCTATTCCTCTATGTGGAGCACTGAAAATTAATCTGAGCATAATGAATAATGCAGCGTAGTCTTGATTACTAACTTGCTTTAGTACGAATATGTTTACCGCGAGCCATTGTCTGCTTTTATTTACGTGCTAACCTTATACACGCTTATTATTCCAGAGTGAATTCGCGGTCTAATCGCTCATGATAAATTAATACTACCGGCCACCCATTTAAGAGCTGACCGTGTCTTGACTTACTAAATGTTAAACATCGCTTGCAAGCTAATTTGCACTCGTTAGCTTCGTTAGTTAATGTTATAGTAGTTTATTAGAAGATAATCAAATAATATTGTCGTTTGTTACCTATACCCTTGTAAGATCTGATTTCGCGACTTTAGCCACTAATGGAAGAATTTATTTATTTCTTTTAGGATAAAAAAATAAGAAATAAGAATAATGTGATGGGTAGTAATGCTAGAAATACAACGATTCAGCGATA
This sequence comes from Croniades pieria auraria, assembly GCA_018248815.1. NCBI lineage: Eukaryota > Metazoa > Arthropoda > Insecta > Lepidoptera > Hesperiidae > Croniades > Croniades pieria. Next base: position 6,709 of record DWJK01001152.1, on the reverse strand, counting down.
GAGATACAGCGAGAGCAATGTAGTGATACAGCGATAGCGGTACAGCGGTAGCGGTACAGCGGCAGCGGTACAGCGGTAGCGATAGCGCGGTAGCGGTATAGCGGTAGCGACACAGTATTAGCTATAAAGCGCTGTTTATATACAACAAAAGAGAAAAAACTCGCAGCGCTGAACAAACAGGGCAACACTGAGCGCGCCGTAGCAGGCTACGATCGTCGGTTTCCAACTGTTCCTTCTTAAAACTTTGCTCAATTCTTTTTTATTATTCACAACAAGACATTGACTTTATTTTCTTCTTTCACTAATTAGAGCTACTAATAAATCACAAAGATTTAAGGAAACGCGAAATCAAGAAACGGTCGAGTTCGGTTTGAATATCGATCGAATATCCAATTCGTTCGTTTGGAGACAAAATTCGATCTACGAAAATGAATAATTTACAGTTATCATGCTTAGAAGTGACGCATTTTACTGACACCTACAAAGTGTAAAGTAAATGTAAATTAATCGATTTTTTAACACTTAATATTGATTTTTGAGAAGTGTTCATAACTTCTATATTACATCGTTTTAATACAAATTTATCAATAATTGCCTTTATTAAATGCCTTAATTGGCTTTAATGACAGCTGTGAATAATTTATTTATTAAAGACCGTAATTGCCTTTAATAAAGGGCGCTAATAATTGTACACAGTTTAATGTAACTAAAACATAATTTAATGCATTAAAAGGTAAATTCACGGCAAGATTACGGCACGAAGCACTTAAGGCAACAAAGAGGCGCGTATGAATCTTCCCGTCCGTGACCGAGGCTTTACGTGCGTGTTGGGGCTCGGGCAATCATAAACATAAATTTATCAGTGTCAAGGTAAAAATATTTCCTGCAGCACTCGTGTGACGTTACAAAAAATATGGAAACACGTTACATGCGACGCGGAAAAACGTGTTTTCTGGGAAATGGCAATATCCTGTATAAAGTTTTAGTCTCGCCTTAAAAGATTGCTTATTGTATTAAATTGGTGTGACTGGTGATAAGTGTTAGTGCTACGGTCCACTGCCCGTCTTTCGGGGAACTACAGGTGTGACGTCATATTATGTTCAATTGTATCCGATAATTTCTTTAGTCACTATTTTAGAGGTGCACCACTGTGAACATATGTATCACGCCTCAGATAGGTCTTCAATATTGAGCCTGGATTAGACTCTCGCTTATCGGGTATTAAGACGAGGAAAAAGAGGAATTCATGAATGTTATAAGTAAAAAACAATGGTACATGATGTTTTTAAGTCGAAGACTTGAAATACTGCAGGTAGGTATACAAAAAAACCTACCTCTTCTAATCCGGTTCACTGATTCGACGCCATTTACAACCTTTCTTTGCTTGAAATCTGAACGTACTATCGATTTACTGCCTCGGTTGAGCACAAAATTATCGTGCTTTGAGACTTTTCATAATTATTAATGAACCGAAATTAAATATTCCCTATTGTCAGCTAGAAATCTACATAAAAATTAATGTGAAAGTAAATTTTTCAGTTCAATAATTTATAATACACGGGTTAGGAAAATAACTTACCTGTTTGAAGATAATGTAGTCTAGAACTTTATAACATTGTTACCAGTATGCGTGCTTATCGTTAAAACGTGTAAATTTCATTTGAATAATCTTTTCTACACTAGTGCCTACCGCCCAGTTTCAAGTTCGATACCCGATCGTACAAACAAATAAGTGATAAATTTTGTTAAGCTGTTTTAATGTATGTATGTATGTTTGTGTCGGTTATTTGTTTGCGTGATATGAGTACCTGCAATATAGAAATACTAGTGTTGAGTTCTAAATTCAAAATGTCAGACTTATAAGTTAAGAAATTCCGACTCTAATATTTACAAATAAACGCTTCAATAATAATAACTTTTACAATAACAACATCAAACCTGTGCCTTATAGAAAAAGCAGAGAGCACCGAATGTCAAATAACTCTATCATTACACTGAGCTTTAAAACTTTTGCAAAGAATCGAACACCTTAGTCATGTTTTGATACCGGATGGAAGATAGATCTTACGTATTTATGAACATGCTTCTAGAATCGTCGTTGCACGTGTTTCGCATACGTAATGAACTATAACAGAGTGATGAACACCGGCCGTTTGTGCACCTCGCTTGTTAGTGTGTTACTGAATTTGTAATTTAGCACCAGCTCTCTTGCATACCGCATGTTATGAACGAGTGATATTAATTGAAATAATAGTGGGCTAAAGTTACTTTTGCCCACTATAATTTCAATTATGACAATTGACTATCTCGTTAGTTGAGCGCTTGCAAGCGCGACTACCGGTCGTGCGGTCTTGGGTTAGATTCCCGGGTCGGGTGCTGTTGAGTAAACAAAAAAAGATTTATTTAATATGTTAAACTGATCTACTATGTCCTCATAAAGTTTCAACATCACTCGCTGCAAGAATAAAGAAGAACATCGTGTGTAAAATAGCACACCTTGAACTTCTCTATAATATTCTCTAAGACGCAAATCTGGCACTCGGTAAATGTAGCAGACTGTGGCCTTAATCCATCTCATTCCGCGTAGATGCTTAGAGTGTAGGAAATCGGTAAAAGGGTCGATGACATGTATTTTAATAACCTTTCTTACGAGTACATCTTTCAATTAAAGTATTATTGTCATTAAAAAAACAGAGGATGACGATGGGGATGTCTTCAATATAAAAAATCTTTTCAATTTAAAAAATAAATTAATTAATTAACAACCTTTACTAGGGAAGATTAAGCTTTACTAGAATTTATCATCCAGCAATAAATTTGGCACACCTTCGGCCTGCCTGCATCGAGAGTTTTATTACTTTAGCCCCTTAAGTGCTCGTAACTGCACGTAATATCCCCTTGTTTCAAACGAAAAAGGACGGAAACTCATGAACAGGACTTGCGCTCTTAGGGTTCCTTATTGTCATTGTTTGTTCTGTAGTATTTAAAGTAAATAAACAGACAAATCTGGTATTTACGATTTTTTTTTCAGACTTGTATTTTTCAGGTTTTCGTATCAGTAAAATATTGAAATAAATACTTAAAGTAAATAAACAGACAAATCAACAATTTACGGTTTTCTTTCAGATATGTATTATATTTTAAATCGTACGTTTAATTACCGTCCATTTCTCTAATATTCACGACACTAGCAAATAATTATTGTTCAGCTTTATATTCAAAAATACTCATGGCTTGACGGTTCCGACTTTCAAATCGATACACTGCATTGTTATCTATTATTAAGCGACAACTGAATTAGATCTTCAAATTTATGAAAGTAGGGAATTTTCATTTCGTGACGCTGAACTCTAAAAAGGGGAAAACATCACCCCGAGCACTTAACTCAGTGTACAATTTAATTTCGCGTAACGCAATATTTTTCAAAGGATAGCTTTTTAAAAGGCTAGATAAATTATTTTTTGTGCACTCTATAGCTGCTTCGGGCATTTTAGAAGAGGTCATATGTGTACACTAATGTTATTTGTTCTAGATACAAGAACGTGAGATACAAAATTATGTCGTCGTTATAAAACCAGTTGCTTATTAACAACATTGAATATTAAGAAGTAATAATAATAAAAAAAATGTTTAATCATGTTTGAGTATATTTATTTATACATTTTTATTTATGTTCTGGTGTTAAACAAATGTAAACTGTAATTCCACTAACGTATCTATACATTACACTAAGGTAACTTTTAGAACCCACAAGCAAAACTAATTCCATTAGGTTTAAGCGCTTTGATTAATAGTATTCTGTGCATAGTTTCTACTGCAGCAATCAATTATGAATTCGCAAGGCGAATGTTGTTCACTCTGGAGCAAGTTATGGAACTTCGGAAAGTACGCTTTAATAGTGTACGATAATGACATAGCACATTAGAACCAAAGTGGTAAAAGATCAGTGATACCTGTGTAACGAACTCAAATGATGTGTACGCAATTACAGAATATATATGCAAATGCGCCCGCCATAGTTCAATTGAACAACTTTTAAAAGTTAGCAATTAAACATAAAAGGTAGCAATAGTGGTACCTGTGTAACGTACTCAAATGATGTGTACGCAATTACAGAATATATATGCAAATGCGCCCGCCGTAGTTCAATTGAACAACTTTTAAAAGTTAGCAATTAAACATAAAAGGTAGCAACAGTGGTACCTGTGTAACGAACTCAAATGATGTGTACGCAATTACAGAATATATATTATGCAAATGCGCCCGCCATAGTTCAATTGAACAACTTTTAAAAGTTAGCAATTAAACATAAAAGGTAGCAATTTCGAAAGATAAGATGTAGAATGTTGTTTCTCAAAATAATGGTTTCTTCAAGATCATTATGTTCTCCTCTTTAGATATTTCCTGACGAAAGGAATTACAATGCCTAAGCTCATTTAGCTACAAGTGACATTCTAGTTCTCTAACTTGAAAATAATCACGCACGATCTATAGCTACGTCCTTTTAACACACACTGTATTGGAAGATTCAGATCCCGTGTCCAACACAGCAGTTCATTTTGAACAGAGTTTCATTTACAACACAGAATTTATTTCCAACACAGACGCTTTTGTTGAACAAAGAGGTCCGTTTCCAAGACAGAATTCATTTCTAATGCAGAAGTAATTTCTAACACAGAAGTTCATTTTAAATAAAGAAGTTTATTTCTAACAAAGAATTCATTGCAACCAAGAAGACCATTTTGAACACAAAACAAAAGATATTCAGTATAAGCGTAGATCTATAATATATGTATATATATATATATATATATACTTACGTAAGTACATTAAAAGAAATAAATGTATGTAGAATGTTCGACTTACTTTCATTACACATTAAAACAAGCTGCTACGCCAGTCGTTATGCAGAATTATAATCGAACCTTCTAGAATATATACCTCGCGTTTGGAATATTTTAAGGAAATTGCTTTCTGAACACTCAGATAATTTACTCATGCCTACGCAATGCTTCAGTTTGATTGACCTCGACGACGGAAGTCCCTTAAATTAACGGCACCATATTATGAGTGTTTGCATTGAAATATCGGTATGTCTTTTTTATAATCTCTGTAATATTATTGATACAAAAATTTTCAAATCAGTTCACTATTGGATTTGTGTTAAATGTTGACTTAATTAAGTAATACTAGCGACTAAGAGATAGGTGTAATAAAAACTTTGATAATTACTTGAAGCGCAGGCTCTTCAAACATCCAAAAGCAGAAGGTGTCGTAATGTAAGCTCACATGAATTGTAAATGAGAATGAATAATGTATTCGGTGCGACATACTCGATTTCCCTGTTGTTTAAGTTCATTAATCTTCTTCAAAAGTTGTGTTTTCAGCAAACATCAAATGAGTGTACAAAATACTTCAGAGAAGGGGAAGTTTTACAGCGTCCATCACCCCTGGAGTGCGATCTTTGTAGCCGTAATTTTTTTTTAATGAAAATATAAATGCATGCGCTAACATTACGTTTCTTAGACATAACACGGTATTTACATATGTAGGTAAAGCTCAGTATGACAAAACGAGCCCTAAATTTTTAGTTCTAAAATGATTTTGTTTTGCTTTTCAAATCCAAACTTATTGTTAAATATCGGTTGAAGATTATTATAATGTCGCATCAAGCGGATTTTAATTTGAAATTTTTGTACATAAAAGTTATTATGTCGCTTTAATAATAATCACAGGGACAGGGCTATTGCTGTTGGCCTAAAGTACATTATGTTTTATTAATAGTAATTAATTTTCGGTGGCTCAGAGTTTAGATTTGTGTTCGGTGTATGGCAATAAACTCACCCCCTATTTCATAGTGGTCAAACGTAAATAGTGCAACGTGGGAGTGTACTACACTGCCTTGTTTACCACTTCGGGGATATCAGCCGTCATCAGATCTGTCATTCAATAAAATTCATTAAAATGTAACATCTTAAGTTTTAATGATAAGCACTTTGGTCTAATATTTAATGGTTAACTATTAAAGGTATACTACAATTCGAAAACAGAGCTGTTATTACAACAAATCCTTTTTCAGAAACACTCATGTACACCTTACATTTATATAGGATAGGAATTCCTATACGACATACAGTATAAATCTTTTTTACTTAAACCCAAGAGGAAATATTTGAAAAGAAGGAAAACTTATAGGTTATGGTGACATTCTTTCTTTGGAATTTTGTTTCTAAAGCTTCGCTCGTTGCGTCGACTTTCGATGACTAAGCTCGAAATTTATTTACTTGATGGCAATCTCACGATCTGTATTTTTATTATCTAACTGTAATACTTGATGGTTGATGAAATACTTTTTCGTAACCTTTCTGTCTTCAGCTCTGCGTCGTAATGAACTGTCTGGTTCTAATGAACTATGATGTTTTAAAGTAAGTTTTTATATATGCGACAAAGATAAATGAGCAGCTTAACTACAATTGATAAAATTTTAAAATGCGTGTTTAAAAAAAATGCCTATTCCCTGTCGTCACAAACGATGTCAATCATTTTTATATACTTTGATTAACATGTACGGGTCTACTTTTGTTATAATTAGCTATTTTTCGTTTAAGCTTTGAAGTTAATTATAATGTGCTACTAAACGCGATCCATTCTTAAAGGTTTCCTCAATTAAGCAACTTAGTATTAATTCCGAAATTATTTTACCCTGGTT
>DWJK01001151.1:0-18015 GCA_018248815.1 Croniades pieria auraria | reverse complement strand
TTATTACAAAAATGGCGATTCGCTCTGAGTTTAGTTTATATGATCTAAATCAATGTTCTAGTAAAAGTATGATCAGGTCGTGGGTCAAAAAGTTCAAGTCTACAGGTTTGACACTGAATCAGAAACCTGCGGGCCGTCCAAGGTCGATACGAATGGAGGAAAGTAAGCGAAGTCGCGATATTCGTATGGGGCGATCCTTAGTTATCATCCCGAAAGAGGTCGTCTGAGCTCGCCATATTAAGGACATCATCAAGGCGTATTTTGGTAAAAGATCTTAAATTTCACCCGTATAAACTTCAATTGGTCCAGGAATTAAAATCGAATGACCACCATCTACGCCATGCTTTTATCGAAAGGATGTTAGAGCGTTATCAAAGGTTGAACAGTATTCTTTTTTCTGATGAAGCTTATTTCATTTAAGTGGATTTGTTGGTACTGGGCCGTTGAAAATCCTAAATTAACAAACCAAAGACCTTTACATTCACTGAAGGTTGCAGTTTGGGTGGCCATGTCGGCTGAAAGAATTATCGGACCTCATTTACTTCGGAAATGAGGGAGGCCAGACTGTAAATTCTGATTGCTACACAGCAATGTTACGTAACGTTTTTTTCCACAACTGCATAAATTTGAAGCCTACAACAGCAGGACTTGGTGTCAGCAAGATGGAGCGACATCCCATACATCCAATGAGTCTTTAGAAGATGTAAGCGAAATGTTTACTTCAAAAATGATATCGCGTCGTGGGGACATTTCGTGGCCTCTCCGAAGCCCATATCTCACGCTACTGGATCTCTGGGGGTATCTCAAGAGCAGCGTTGAGGCTAATAAACCGACGTCGTTTGCCCAGCTCAAAAACAACATTCGCGAGGAGATGTCGGCTATCCCACGAGCAATGTGCCAGCGAGTTTTCACAAATTTGAGGTCTAGATTCGAGGAGTGTATGCGTTTAGATGGCACACATATCAGTGAAGTTATTTAAAAAAAAATTCCATGTGCTTACTTTATTGTAAATATAAATTATCTTCCCTAAGCTTTGTAGTTTTTTCTATGATTTTTTGAAATCTGCTCAACTTGATGACCCACACTGTGTTTTTCAATTTAAAATTTAAAAAGCGTGGTAAAAAGTGGTAAAATAATGCACTTCAAATAAGTAATGAAATATTTTATTAACGGCGATGTTATACAGTGCAACATATAGCAAACATAATATTGAATGAGTGGATGTGTCTGAGTTTCTAATCGTTTACATCATTAGTTGAGCTTAAATGGAATTCTGTGGATTATTTGAAAGTTAATTATAACCTCAACGGAGTTCAATAACGTGCAACATAGTTGGGATGTTTCCCTTGTAACTAGAAGCATTCCCAATATGTCCAGAGGTATGTTAGGGGAATTAATTACGGTACTGATCGGTTATAAATAAAGGGAACGGGTTTGGCTAGTCGCTGGATGCAAACGTGATCCTTGATGGTCATCTGTCAAGATTCCTTAGGGTGAGCGCATACAGTGCTGCATCCAAACAAAAAATAATTTGGTAACATCACACCTGTAATCCCCGAAGGGGTAGGCAGTGGAGTGTAGTACACTCCCACTTTTCAATAGTTACGTTTACGTCACATGAAATACGTGGTAAACCTATTGCCATACATATAATAATTTTATTATGAGATACCTGCTATACATAAATTTTTATGTATAATGTGTATTGGTACATACCAATAAACATTAGACGGCAAAATCAAATGGATGCATGGTGTTAATCGGCAAAATCAAATGGATGCATCGTGTTAATCGGCAAAATCAAATGGATTCATAGTGTTAATCGGCAAGATCAAACGGCAAGATCAAATGGATGCATAGTGTTATCGCTTCTACTAAGGGATCCCACAGGGAGCAACTCTTGGCATGTTTTTTAAGTGCAATATTGATAGTCAAATTACTACGCTTTTTGTTCTTTATCTGTTGAAATATCTGATTTTATGTATTTCAGTTCGTCTAGGTCCGTTCTGTTTCACTTCATTATATTCCTAAAACTGTTTATTTGATCCATAACTTATTTATATTTGTTACTGTAGTAAGCGCCCATCCTTGCAATACCTGGAACAGATGTCCAACCAGAATATATGTCTGGAATGTGCTTGATCTTTACTAGTCACACTTGTTAGCGTTGTTGATACTGGCAATACTACATCTAGACCTTTGCCAGGTTATGCTAACAATTTAAAAACGGTATTTTTTTAATTCGTCCGTTATTAATTGTTATTGTTACTGGTATTCTTCTAATTAAAGTTCATTTTTACCAATTTGATTCTTAATTTAACTTATTTAATCGATATTTTATACTTTTTTCAAATTATTATTTTTAATTGGGCTGCAAGACCTGGAAAGGACTTTGTTGTAAAAAATTTACGCTTAAATTTCATAGACCTTGGATGTCTAGGATCCCTAGTTTAATTACAAGACGATATTTATGTTCAGTTGGAATTCTTTTGTTTTTGTCAGAAATCTCATTGAAGTAAATAAATTATGATCAGAAATTATATGTAACTATAATTATAAATTGTAAACCTAAATTTAATACCATCTTAATAACGTGAACGAACATTACAAAACGAAAGAATATAATAATATAACGTCGTGTCCATCGGCCTCGAACTTGACAAAAAATTATTAAATCAACATGACAAATTTAAAATGTCGCGTTAAATATACCAGTAAGCCTGACCTGTTTGTATCTTAGTCGAGTAAACTGTAAACTGCCGAACCTGTTCAAAGCCGGACGTGCGTAAACGCGGCAAAAAATATCCCAAAAAGAGACAATCAGCTGACTCATCGCACACGAACGGAAATAAAACATATCTCTCACTTAATTACTGCCGGTATGCTCTCCTGTTTAACTTATGTCCCTTCTATCAACCCTGCCTAGTTCGCTAATATTCAACAACGGAGATAGGATTAACGCTGAATTAACGTATGGGTCTTTTAGACCTATTGTCGATTAAACAATTTAAATTGGTTATTTCTGGAAAGTTCGGTCGCTGGTAATGAGGAAATGTTGGAGTAAAACTGAAACCAGTTCAGGTGTATTAATAGTTTGGAAAATGAAGATGTTAGAGTTCATCAAAAAGAGATCTGACGAGGTCGCAATGAGTGTCGATTTAGCTGACCATCTCCATTTAGCTCACGTAAATTTTTCCAGATTAGACTGATTGATTTCGGACCTATCTTATATCCTTCTTTTAAAACGCCAACCGCTTTCAGTGAGATTGTAGCGTATACTGAAAAAAATGCATGAGTTAAATCGGTAGATTGCTTAAACAACCTTCATGTCATTATAACGATTTTGCGGAAGATGTTCAAATTCTTGAACCTTCATCCAGGTGGAGTTGACTACAAAATGGAACTGAAAAATGATCTCCATAAATTTAATCATATACCGTTTGTCAGATGATATGTCTAATATTTTTGTGATTCTGTGAAGCATCATGCTAACTGGTGTTGAGTAACAACCTACTTACTAGAAAGAAGCGATGAAAAAAATACCCAAACGAATGTATTGAACTGTTGATATGATGGATTAAATTACAAAAAAATATGTCAGTAGTCGCCGCAGTCGGTAATTTTGACGAGTACGTGCAAGTTCATTGGCTCAAGACTGGTTAGTCCACCAAACCTTTCTCTTGACATCCCTAATTAAAAGTGAAAGCATCGACGACATTTAAATCTACCTGTTTTGTGCGTTGACGACGCGACAATCAGAGACCAAATTTATGCTTCGCTCTTAATCCTCTAAGTCAGCACGTGCTCAAAATTATTAATGCCATAATCTTATCAGCCGGTGTGCTACGAAGAGCGATTACTTTGAAATTTTCTAATTAAGTATGTTTATTTTACTATTAAATGTTTCTTGAGTAACATGATTAAAATGGACCGGCTTTACTCACGTACGTTTATCGGGATGGCCCGACTAGTTCCGGACCTGTACGAGGTCCTTCCTATTATGTTTATAATTGGAATTTTATTTTCTTGTAATTAAGCATATTTATCATAAGCATATTTTTGTCTTTGATTATTAATTATAATGATTATTAGTATATAGTATACATTTACCACGTGATCTCTCCGTCAACCAAAAGATTGGCAGAGAATGCTTTTAGACATTATGTACATCCTTATACCCCTTAGATTTTGGTGTAACTTAAGTTAATAAATGAATAGAACTAACTAACGTAATTCAGTAAATTTAGTCCTCGTACAGGTTCCTCTACTTTATCTCGCAATGCGTAAGATTATAAGCCTCGTTATAAAGGAAATTGTATGTCACTCGAGAAATAAGTGATAACGACCGAAATTTATATTTCACTTGAAATAGCCTTTACTGCTTTCCACTTAAGGCTTACCGCGATATTAAGGTAGTGTCAGGGACCATTTTGAATTGATCCCTCGGTCAGATAAACTAGGCCTTATGTTTATATGCTTATGGGGTTTTAAGGGTGCACTTTAAAATTGTTATGGGTAACATCCTGTGGCAAAGGCACGGATGTCGCGTCAGTAATAAAACCATAGGCGACGGGAAGCGATCGACTCCTATTACGTTATTTCCAGCCAGCAGTAGTATTTTATTAAATATCATTCAGATATAAAACAAACTGTATTAAGGAACTGTAAACATTAACAGTCCTATTTCTGCAGTCGTACTGTCTGCTCCTTTGCTACTTTATTCGCTTAATAAACTTAATTGAATTTCGTCAGAAATAATTATTTTACTTTTTTACATAAAATGTTGACTGCCTCGTTGATCGAGTGGTTGCAAGCGCAACTGCCGATCGGGAGGTCCTGGGTTCAAATCCCGGGTCGAGTACTATTGGAGAAGGTGCTTTTGCTGATAAATACTCCGCGTAGAGTTCCATATGGAAAGGCCACTATGCTTACGTGGTACGGTGTTGCAAGTGGTCTACATCGCCTATGGCATCTTCTACATGCAACTGTGCCAGTCCATACCTGACTTAATCATTTATATGATAAAAAATATGAAATAAGAGTAAGGATAGATATATGTTGCACTCGGTGTCTTCGGCTTATCTTGTAACGGACTTGTCGTGATGATATAATAATGATACCTGTAACTATTATGCAATGTATGCTTACCGTTTGATAGGAGTAATGAATTAGGACGTTCCGTCTTCCTGCTTAACCCTCGCAATTTACGTCGTTAGCGCTTAATATAAAAATGTTAAGTTTTTGTTAAGTAAGAACAAACTTTTTTAAAATATTAAGCTTTATCGATACGTTATAAGAAACACTACTAATGTAAAATATATCTAAACGTAACAAAACGTAACATCACGCCTGTAATCCCCGAAGTGGTAGGCAGAGGATTGTGGTACACACCCACGTTTCACCAGTTACGTTTACGTCCTAAGGAATAGGTGGTGAGCCTATTGCTATACATCGGGCACAGATCCAGACTCCGAGCCACTACTAGAAATTCTAAATTAAATATATTTCTAGTAATAAATAATGAACATATACGCATATATAACTTATGTTTTATGACAAATTAAATATAATATTTACCTTCACGAACATAGGTATCTTTTATTAAAATCTTAATCGTATGTTTTATTAAAATCTTTACAGATGCATACTAACATCTTGTTTTCAAATCTCCGCATAACAAATCCTCTGACGTGTTACCATGTGAAATAAAAAAAAGTAATATCACGCCTATAATCCCCGAAGCGGTAGGCAGAAGACTCTGGGACACTCACGTTTCACCAGTTACATTTACGTCCCATGGAATAGGTGGTGAGCGAATTCCCATACACCGGACACCCATTCACACTCCGAGTTACTCCTAGAAATTCTAAATTAGAAAAATTCATTAGTACCCGACCCGGAATTTGAACGCAGAACCCCCCGATCAGCAGTCGGGTTTGCGACCGCTCGAGAAACGAGGCGGTCACCATGTGAAATAATTCAATTATTCAAAACATTATGGAGATAATATTCTTCTGTTCTAAGGGTTATTACACTCTGTTCACGACGCAGATAGCATTAGCATCGCAGAATGTGTCAATTTTAATTTTAAATAACATTTCCAGTTGGAATTCAGTTAGCGTTAGGATTAGGTGTTGCTTGGCAATCGTCGTATATAAATTCCCACTTCTGGTATTTTTTAGATATTTCTGGAATCGATCTCAATGTTTTGGTGGTCTTCTCAATATTACTGGCAAGCTTTTAAATATTTTTTAGTTGTACGAGTTAAAATGTTAAGTATATATTTTTATTATGTTAGTTAACAATTTGAGCTCATAGGAATGTAATGTACTCGTACGTATAAATTATATATAAAAATACGTGGAAGTGATTCTTGGAATACGTCATCAAAGATTAAAATATCTTGTCAATCTTTTGTCCAATAACTAATTTCCGACTTACGGTGGTTTTTCTTGTAGTTTAAAAGCTACCTTTTAACTTTCTTTATTAGTAAATGGTGTTTAGGTAAGTCTGTAAGGCTCCCACCTGCTGTTGCAACAAATAACTAGAACCTGAATAATTAGCCCCCAAACACAGCCATTGTTTGTCACCTTTCAACAGAACACTCGCGACCGCCGCCCGACCACCACGCGTACCATCGATCAAACGCTCTGACTGACAGAGTTGATACTTGAATCGTATTTTTTTATTTTTACAATTTTTCATTAAATTAAATTAATGTATCGCGCTATAAAGATATACATTGGTTAATTTAATTTTCGAACGTAATCATATATTCCATCGTGCATCGTCTATTTCCATTAACGTTTCGCGACCGACGTGATAATATATCATTCGAATTTTGAACTTTCAGACTTGAACTTTCGACTTTAACAAAGTGTATTCCAATTTCGAACAATTCGTGACATTGAAATAAAGACTATTTGTTTCTGCGTTTTGCAGTTGCTATTTTTGGAATCGGTAAATTCTAAAATTTCATAATTTAATTTATCAACCTTTTTAGTGTGGATTTCAATTTCGGGAACTCTCTTTGTTAGAACATTCTAAACAAAGATTTGAAGTACGACTTGAATTGAAATATTACGTGCGTCTGATCGAAACTTTGAAAAATCGTTACAATTGGATTGTAGTGGTGTGCTGAAGAATTTTTTGAGTAAACTGAGATGACCCCGGTGGGACTACTGTTCAAAGTGAACAGGTGAGTTAGCGCGCATCTGTGAAGTGTTTACGCATTTGTATGCGTTTAGTTGCATACCTCGTATTGTATTTATGGTTTACAGAATAGAGTTCGTGTCGGACATTTCTAAGGCCGTTAGTATTCCATTGACGCATTCATTATTTGTAAAAGTGGACAGTGGAATATTATTATGGTCTGTGCATTGCTGGCATGTTTTTCGGTACTGGTTTAAAGACGATATTTGTGTTGTAGTAATAATATTCTTTTTATGTAGAGTTTACCAGTAATTTTTCAATGTTAATTTAAAATTTGAAACAACTATGTTTATGAGAGGATATTTATATAATGTAAATTTTTTATTGATTTTTTGTATTTGAACTTTATTTATACTTAAAACAGTCTAAAATGCAGTCATATAAAAACGTTATTTGCACAAATAACTCATATTTTAAATTCATTACTTTAACTCAGCATAGCAATTAGACACCTGCTGTTTTTGTTAAGGGTTCCCAACTCTACTTCCGGTTTGAGTTAACGTTCAAAAATTATCGTGACACATTTAAAAAAAAGTAGGTAAAAGGTGTTTTGAAACCAAACAAGTGTTCGCATTTGCCATTTTGTTGTAGATTTTGAACCCAAAAGACGCGTAAAAATATGAAATGTTTGTATATTTTTTTCTCGACAAAATGGCGTCTAATCTATTGTCTTTACAGTAAAAATAGAAATTTTTTCACTTGTCGATAAATGTTGTGTATATGAAATGTAAACTATTGCTGACTGGACACTACTGCCAATAAATATCTGAATCAGATTTGATACAGATTCCTAGTTCTATATTACATTTTAAAACCTGTCATAAAATCTGCGTAGGCAGTTTGGTCGTCTTTAAATTAATCACGGGCCACGCCCTTTTAATTAGAATACAATAATCCTTAATAATGTTGGAATAAGGTGTTCTGGTGTGGAGACTGCGTCTTGACAAACGTAGCGTAGGACGCCCTCCAGCTAGGTGGAGTGACGATATACGCAAAGTGGCTGGCAGCAATTGGATGCGACGAGCTGAAAATCGAGCTCAGTGGCGTGCTATTGGAGGAGCCTATGTCCAGCAGTGGACGGAAATAGGCTGATAATGATGATGATAACAATAATCCTAACTTGATAGATTTACGCCGGGATAATAGCCCTAGTTGAGATTGCTGTAGATGAACTGTAATATGTATTTTACTTCATGTAACCAGCACACGGTCACCTGCTCCCAAAATATACAAATACCACCAGGCGTCTGATAAAAAAATATAATTATTAGACACATTTAACTGTAAAAAATATTTTGAATAGGAACCAAACCCACAACCTCCGGTTTTAGAGACACAGTCGCTAACCACTGGACAGACTGACAAACAGGAATGGAAAAGGGATATTTTTGTTTCGTTGTGATTATTCTGTAGTTGTTTCTTGTGCAACTTTTATAGAAGTTATTTGATTAAAAATTAGCGAGAGAGAAATAGTCTATCTTCCATAGACAATTAGGAATCATTTGCATTGCAGGGTGACATAGATTTTATTCTCCACCCCAGCGGTCTGTGGTTCCTCTCCTGGCGCGGGCCTGTAACTTTCTGAATGTGCTTTATCATGATATACAATCCCTGTTTATAACAAATAGATATAATCATGGAAACTGTAAATTTTAGTATTTAAAAAAATGTTCAATAAAGCCTGTAAAGTGCGTTAACACGCACTTGGAATCGTTGTGAACATGGTTTTAACCCTTGTCATTGAGAAGACGCTTATCTAACAGTGGCCCGATAAAAAGCGTTGATAATAATTATATTGATGATGGTTTGTTATAGACACATATTTTACAGCTGTTTCTATTTTCAACTGTCGCTACATTTTAGGTCCAGCTATTTTTTCCAGCTGTAGGTACGTTTTAGGTCCAGCTATTTTTGTAACCAGCTACAGATGCGTTTTAGGTCCAGCTATATTTATTTTCGATTACAGGCGCATTAATCACAGATACCTATGTTAAAAATAAATTCTTTATATGTATATGTAGATTTGACTGCCTCGTTGGTCGTGTGGTTGCAAACGCGACTGCCGAACGGGAGGTCCTGGGTTCAAATCCTGGGTCGGATACTATTGGATTTTTCTAATTTAGAATTTCTGTTAGTGACTCGGAGTCTGGATCAGTGACCGGTGTATGGTAATAGGCTCACCACCTATTCCATGGGACTTCAACATAATCTCCTTTATTTTATGCATATTTAAATAAACTACACATGCGTTATGTCTACTTGGGCGCACATCCAGCGCAGTCGGACTGGCGACCGTTACTTCTCGTAACCCGACCTTCCTCTCAAACCAGTCGCGCTTCCGACCACACTAAACCGTCTCATCTACTCGTTTGGTTCGTTTGAAACGAAGAAAGGGCTTATTTATGCTCCAAGGAGAAGACTACTGCTGGTACAATAGAAGCTTTAGGTATCTGGTCTGTTCATGATGTCACTACTGCTGCTATCATGAATACCTTCCGACTTCTTTAATAATTTTTGACACTCATGAAGTTCAGTTGTAAGAAATGAGCCTTATATATTTTTTTGTTAACGCAGATTTAGATCTGTAATGGTCTAATATATATAATAAAATGTTAATAACAATAGGCTCACCAGCTATTCCATGGGACTTAAACATAACTGGTGAAACGTGGGGTGCACTACACTCCTCTGCCTACCCCTTCGCGGATTACAGGCGTGGTGTTAAGTTGATTAAAATATACTTTTAAATAGATCTAATTGAAATCGGAGTTCAGTTAACTATTGAAATTAAAATTACTATTTTGAAAGTGTGGTTTTAGTTGAACGCATAATAGATGGTCGTCTTCTTGAATCAATATCAAAATTTATCCTAAGATAGCTAAGTCATTCACGTTTATCTCGAGATAGCTTAAGAAACTGACGGATATGGGCAACGCTTAAGACACGGAAGTGGCAAACGTTTATTATGTCCATTATGTTAAATGGAAACTGGCAGGAGGAACGATCTGACGATCTCCGAAAGGCTGCAGGCAGATGCTGGATGCGGCAAGCCGAGGACAGGACGCGATGGCGGTCATTGGGGGAGGCCTATGTCCAGCAGTGGACTGAGATAGGTTGATGATGATGATGACGCTAAATTCGGGGCAGTCAGAGAGCATCGTATGCCAAATATCTCAATCCTTATAGATCTGACGAGCGTTATCCGCATTAATCGTTTTCTTCATATATGCACGACGGTTTCGGAAAGCTTAAATATTCGCCTATTTAAATTTTTTTTGTACCACATACTCTCTAGACACCACTAAGAGTATACTCGTCAAGGCGTTACTTTACTGGTAACTGATGTTAGGGTTACTGACCATGTTCGCTAAGCTAGAACGCCTGTGGCGGTAACGAAATCGTGTCACCAGCCGGCAACCGTATGCGTAAAGGTTGGTGATACCTTTGTGACGTCTGAAGACGTTGGAATAGCCGAGACATATGACCAATCTTGATGTACAGCCTCGTGTTCAGAATGCCCAATTTCGAGGCTTACACTTTTATACGAGTTCGGTTTTTCGGTTTAAAGATTCTTTATTTCTGATAAGACATAAATACACTGTCGCTTATAATGAGAAACTTAAGAAATATATAGCTTTATACTAATTTAGTTCAGTATAATTCAGTTAGTGCAGTGTTTTTATAAATCGAATTTAATTATTTAAAAAAAATCCTAATGGTTATTGCCAGTAGTGAAATAGGTTTATTAATATTATAAATACAGGTACATGCATAAATATCTGTTATTGCACGTATTTCTCATTTAGGGGGGAAATGGGGGAAGAACAGAAAATGTGGATTTCTGTCAGTTAGTTCCGACAAAATTCGCTTACGTTTTCTATTTTCATCAAAGTCATAACTCGCTTATTGATTAGTCTATTAAAGGAACTTTTGACTGGACCATATTTAAAAATGTTTGATTTAATACAGGCACATTTGTCGATTTTCTTAGATTAGGACTATTTAAGTTTAATAGGGACAGAAATAGATTTAACGATAAAAATGTCCTCAAAGATTGAATGTACGCAAATCTCACCAGCCACACGACCACCCCCTTTGCTGTGTGTGACGCAAAATGTATTTATTTTTAGATGGACGTCACTATAACGTCAGTCAGCAACATCGGTGGTCTGCGATTATCATAGGAATCGCTGATCAAGAGCAATAATAAACTGCATGTTTTATGATACACGTCACCGTCGCAAGATCGCAGCAGTCAAATACATAACTGATGAATCTCATTGACACACATACAGATGTAGGTATGCGAAACTCGCGAGAGGTCTGACTGCGGCAACTGATTGGAAATGAAACTAATATAGTATGCAGGCATGCATACGATATTCCGTAAAATTTCTTTTTTTTTTAATTTTTTTTTATTTATTTATTTTTGTATACTGAATACTTAAAACTAATCAACAAATAGAAACTTTGTACAAGGATCTGCTTATTCTTATAAGAAATCTCTTCCAGCAGACCCAGGAATGGAAAGAAAATTCTACCTAAGATCCGTTCTGGTATGCCTAATGTACATATGTCGCGTGCCCACCACCCGGAGTCACTTTGAGATACGAAGCGCTCATTCCGACATAACATGATTTAAATATACAGGATTGCAAGGAATGAAGTGGCCTTAAAAATAAAATGATTATAATAAACTTACCGTCAGGAAGAGCACCCAATGACCACATGAAATCTAGAAATGTAAAAACATTTACATAAATTGATCGGTCCTTACACCTTACATTACATATCTGAGTGCTAGTTTTACACATAATGGAGTTATAATATTATAAACTTGATAGAGTTTTGTGCCGTGAGACACTATTTTGCTTGGCGAGCATGTTTCGCGTGAACTGCACAATTTTGTTTATATAAGAAGAGTATTAAATATATTTAGATAACATTAATTATACACAGCATTCAAAGAGCTAATTAACTCTACTATAGAAAAGTCCACTAGAATGATTTCAATGGGGTATGTTAGTATGCTATCACCATCAATGATTACAATAATATTCCTTCCATTGAATCGTTAATCTACTCTACATATTGTTAGTCTATGTCTAAACATGTTAAACAAACAGACGATTTTAAATATTTTAGAAATGATTTTTATTAATCTAATCACTACGAAAATTCACCTAATTATTAAGTTAATACAATTAATACTATAGTTAGTTTACGAGAAATATGATCGGTAATACAATACGTATTACGAACACCTTAACTTCGTAAACATTGACAAATGATAATTTATTAATTGTGTAGAAATTAGAACACAAACTAAATATAACTAATAGTGAACATTAAGATAAGTCTTTTTGGCATTGCACAGGATAAATAAATGTAATATTGTAAATATTACGTAATAAAAAAAAATCAAAATTAATTATCTAATTGAAAATACTAAAAATACACAATAGGGTTCATTAAACCTAAACTATTCGGTTTGCTTGACAAATAAAATAAATATTAAGTAAACTATCACAAAACTCATAACAACATCCAATGTTAATAGGTACCTCGTTTCTTCCACTGATAACATTTTTGAAAAGCCGACATCGAGTGTAAAGCTAGTTTATAATAAAAAGCTAAATAATATAATACCATTTATGAAAATATCATTTAGAACACCTCACCAAATTAGCCGCAATGATAATATAGACTTGCTTCGCTAAACGGATTAGTTTCATATCATGGATGGAAATGTGGCAAAACTGGCAAGAATTAGCAGAACCTATAGGCCCTTTTTAATATTCCATATCAAACGCTACTTAGAAATGAGAAAAAAGACCAGGCTCAGTTCTAAATTTTTCTATCTATACCGTAATTAAACGAAATTAAGCACCTACTACCTGGTAGAAAAATATTGCTCTCTATTAACCCTACATAAAATTGTTCCAGAATATTCTTTCTACTAACTGATAAAATGTTATTTATGTATAAATTGTTACATAATCACTGACTCTATGGTATCTCTAATTTATGTTGATACACTTTTCAAAATTCTGCCAACTATCTGATTGTCTAACGGCATTACTAAAAATAAGACACTTTGGATATTATCAAGTTCCTTAAAGTACATTTGAAAAGTTGCCTACACAGGACGCGAGAGAGCAGAGGAATGTAAGAGAAAAGTAGGAATGGATAGGAAAAGTTTGCCAGCGCAGCGTAGGTCGGAGTTCAATAAGTGCTACTCAGAATGTTCGAAAATGATAAATGAATTTGGATTTCAGAAGGGGTGGTGAGGATGTTGCTGGAAAAGGATCGCGGATCAGAGGGGCAAAGGGGTCGGAATTGTAGCGTGAGTAAGAGGAGAGTAGATGGTGGGAATATCGAGAGCATGTGCGCCTAGAAGTTCGGAGACGGAATATGCGAGTGGGGGAATGGTAAGGGGCGCGAGTGTCGGGCGCGGCGGGCGCGGGGCGGGGCGGAGTGCGGCGAGCGCGCGGCGGTAGACTGCTGCGTGCGCGCCGCTCGCTACCGCGCCCATACCCGCGCCGGCTACCAACAGCTGCGCCGGCGCATGGACTGGGTAGGGAGCGTACCGTACGCCGGCGCCGGCGGCCACGGCGCTACCTAACAACTCACCGTACGCGCCGCGTCCTGCGGCTCTCGTCTTCGCCAGGTTAGCTGGTAGCATCACTTCTTTCGGCTGTGCCTTTTTGCATTCCACCTAAAACAAATAATTACTAATATAAACCTCTGCAAAATTTAATTCTTACCATATGCGTATACCTTAGTCTTCATTTATTGTATTAAAAATAAATAATAATAGGATAACAAAAACACCTCACAGAATAATTTTGACGTGCTTTAAATATATACGCATTTACAGTCATAAAAACGATAATGAGCAGTTTTAAATTGTATTTGGATTTTTCTGACAAATTTCGAATCTGACTTACGTAAGAATGTCAATCAATGTTATTTTTATTACTAAGTACCTATCCTAGAATTAAATGTAGTCGTTTGAGCAGTTGATTTTGTATGTTTGCCGGCATCCTCTAAGGGCCAATTCTACTGTGCTAGCAAATTTAATGACACTTATTTTAAAACGACTTTTTATATAGATAATGAAAACGTTTTTTTGCTGTAGTCTAATCGAATAAATCCAATTAAAGATAGTACTTGTATTTACTTTAAAAGCCAATCCCGTACACTTTTGCATTAAGAACCTTCTGGATTTTGACATTATGTTTGAAGCACTTAAATACGAGAACAAAGTAATTTAAGCTGCTTATATTGTAAAAATGATGTTACGGAGTTGATTGCTATTATTGTATTCGAGAGAGTTGAGCAAATACTATCTGGAGATCGGGTGAGTCGTTAAATTATAGAAGAAAAGGGCCGACGAAATCAGTCCACAATCCGTAATGCTTCACGGTTCCACTCACAAATTGAATTTTAACATGCTTAGTCAAGTCAAGGAGCTTATTATTGAATACTTATTATACAGAAGAACAAATTTTATGAGCCCCGAAATAATTATTCGGTATCTTTTCGCGAAAACCATTATTATCGTTGGTGATATTTTGATGAAATACGTATTTGAATAATAAAAAGAAACGGTTACATATTATTAATTTTTTATTAAAACCTACATTTAATCGATCAATGACGCAATTTTAGCGAACAGTGTGGTGCTTGTATCTTCCTCCCGTTGCCGAAGGGGGAGGCTGGAGACAAGTATAAATTACCCAATCTACGCTAACCCTCTAGCAATAGAAATTTCGCTACCGAGCAGAATCGTTACAGAAAGTACATAGGCTTTAAATTACTCGCTAAAACCAGATAGATAACTTCATTAACGTCCACCCGTTCCAATACACGCGAAATATCTCACCCTGATTTAGTATGGTAGGACGTAACGAAATAAAGAAATAAATTTCAGACGAATTGCGTATAATTGATATATTTTGACAAATTGTTATGTTTAAAACCGCTTGGCGAACAACGTTACATTTTTCATAGTCATGAATAATCGCACCGCGCTCGTCGGGCGCGAGTGCGAGGGTACATAAAGAGCCGTCCACATTTGTCAGCGGACGTCACGAGCCGACAAATGAAGGCTTTGCCGTGGCGTTCGCGCACTCTGTGCACTTTGCACAACTTTCTGCGCCGACACGAAACTACGTGCTCGTGCATTAACGCGGGGAAGCGAGCGCGAGGCTTCACAGCGCCGAGTGTCTTCCCGCAAACTTTTATACCTAGATAACGCTGAATAAACAACATGTAAAGCCGAAGTTGGAAGCCTAGATTGTGAGTACGTATGAGTCGTAAAGACTGCCGGGTATTAGGGTCTTTTTCTGTAGAACAAAAGCATTGTTCTTTGAATTGGCCTACATTTATTTCTCGAGGTTCGTATTAAAACTTATTCCATACGAAAGTTTCACAATGGAAGCGGGAGGTGAATCGTTCCATAATTCGAACGTTTCTCGATCGTCAGCGGCATAAAAATAGTGAGTGTCGCGATTTGTCACAGCCGATAACGGATTACAAATGAACCGGGGCCTACGCCAGCGGGGCCGCCGGTGACGTGGCCCACCTCATTTGTTCAGCAACACGCAACTAAGGGGGCACGACAGACAAATACCGTCTCATCTACTTTCAAACCGATAGTGCGACATTGAAATTTGTGAACCTCAACGTTCCCAAACTAATTCGTTAAATGTATCGTTCGAATTCGGTTTAGTTTAGCGAAGTCGAGCCGAGACTAAAGTGAAGTCTCAATATTCAGCTCCATTCTGCAGCGGGAAGTAATTCCGTTTTAAACCTACCTACAATAATCCAAACGGCTATGAAGAAAATTCAGTCGGGGGATCCGATGTTAATTGATGTCGCGTCGCTGGCGAGCGGAGTGGGAAACAAAAGCTCACTAACAATTCGCATCGGAGTTCGCAATCCCGATCAAGCGTTCGAAATCGCGACGCAGTTTAATGACACGAAAAATAACAAAGGTAAATTGTATTTAGCCCCGCTAGGTAGGCACACCCTCGGGGCGATATATCGATCGCCTCGGATCGAGGATTATTCAACACCGACGCAAGGATTTCGGTTAAACGGAGCACACTTAAGATCTGCTCAATACGCCTCAGCCTGCGCCCCGATCTCCATTTTTTCTCATTGAAATACTCCTCATAATCCTAACGACGTATGAGAAATTTAATTGTTCGCTGGAAAACACCGCGTTTTATGCTCCACCACCTTAGTTGATCATTCGCGAATGGATGTGAATTAATGCGAATCTGAAGGCCATTAAATTTCCGCCCGATTTCATACGAGCGAAATACTTTTAAGGTAAAACAAATTCATACGTGAAAGTCATAAATTTAAGAGCTAGGAGCGAAGCAACGTTTCACAAAAGTATTATCGTTCGAACAGAAAATCTTGTTTCGTATCTATAATGAGGGAGGGGAAACAATATAGCCACATGGAAATTCAGGTACGCCACAATATTTCATCAGATTCCCGAAAAAGCAATTGGCTGATGTTTTAAAATGCACCTTTACCGGCGTTTTCAGTAAACATAAAAAGTGACAAAATATAAAAGATATCGTAAAATATCCGAAAATATATTCCAAATATACGGCCCATGCGTTCTTTTAAATCTAGGATAGATGTTATTACAGTTACATGTATATGAGATTTAGTTTTCGGATAGAGCCTTTGGTGAAGGATCCGCTGATAATTTTAAATAATGCATCATCATCAACATCATTAACCGGTTAACTGTTCCACTATTGACCATGGGGTTTCTCTTATAACGAGAAAGTCAGAGTCATAATTTGCAACGCTGGCCAAGCGTGAGTCGACTTAACTATAATTTATTATAACATAAACATTGCCAGTGTTTAGATTTGGTTAATATTCTATGATATACAAATAGCACCTTGTCTTGTTCGCGATTTCTATACAAAGGCACATATATGTAGGAACGCTACTTCTAAACAAAAGTTTTGTCGTTATAGCATTATATTGATCAATATTGTACAAGATACGTTGTTCTTGAACATGTGTCGCAACAATGTTATTTCAATGCTTATTTGGGATTACTAAATGGAGGAAGTTTCAGCATTAGTACCTCTGTACGCTGTTTGGGATTCCTATCAAGTTTGGAAGAAACTACAAAATAAAGCAAGTTCCCGCAAGTGCAGTACATGTTTGCTCAAGCAGTTCCCATATGTGTTGACGTTAACTGCATTTTATAAGATTTTGCTTCTATTTCACCGCGAATTTCTGTTTCCTTTGGAATTCTTGTAGCGGATTACGGGCAGCCGGCCAAATAGACAACTTTTAAAGTGGTTAAAATATTACAGCCGTTGTGAATGAATATGAATTGTGGCCTCTGCATGCTAGGACTGATTTTTGACTTAAGACGCCGCGCCGGACGTCGATAACGCCCCCGGGCGCTGAACAAGAGCTACGGTATCTCCTGCCTGTCGTAATAGGCGACTTAAAGGAGGCTTCCGGGGTTGCAAACGGGTAGAGTGGGAGCTTGAATCGTTCAGGTGGCTATCCCGGGAAGGACGACGGTATGTCTGGCCGCATGTTGTCGTGGAAATCGGAGGGCATAGGAAGAGGCACTATGCTTCTCCCGGGTGTTGGGTCCGTTGGGGCGTTGCGCTAGGAGGACACCGGTGCGTTCCATTGGAGATCACGGAGCCCTCGTATTAGCGCCGAGGAAGGCCACCGAAGGAGTTTTAGTGCGGTAAAAATCTCACAGAACCCTACCTACCTACCTGCCTATTGGAGGTTTCC
>DWJK01001150.1:0-18015 GCA_018248815.1 Croniades pieria auraria | reverse complement strand
AAATGAGTTGAAACGCGGCACAAACGCTGCAGAAACAGTTCGAAGGATTAATGATGTGTATGGGGAAGCTGCTGTAAAAGAAAGCACCGGTACGCTTTTGGTTCCAACGTTTTCGTTCTGACAATTTTAACCTTCAGAACCAACCTGAGGTCGGCCAGAGACCCTTGTCGACAATGAAAAGTTAAAGGTGATCTTGGAAGCGGATCCATTCCAAACCACTTCAGAGCTAGCGGCAGGCTTCGGTGCGAGTGACAAAACAATTTTAATTCACTTAAAACGAATTGGAAAAGAGAAAAAGCTCGATAAGTGGGTAACCGCATGAATTAAGTGAAGCACACCAACAAACCCGCGTTGAGTGCTGCGTCACGTGTAGGGAGTTGAAAGTGCACTTTTTTGCAAATGTGTAACAAACCCTTTTATAATTTAATTCTAGCATCTCATAATTTTAAAAACACCAAATCTTCACCTGTAATATTCATTAACAAATATGACCTAACGGTAACGACATCGGTAGGAGATGGGAGTGAGCGCCGAAGATTTCAACATAATGCTTGGGATTGTGTCGTGGGCAACGTGTGGAGACGGGCGCGCGCGTGAGAGGCGCGCGGGCGCGGCGGCGGGCGGCTCGACGGCAGGCGGCGAGGCGCGCGCGGCGGCTGGGCGGCGCGCCAAGGCGCTGCTGGATGCGGCGCGCGCGCAGTACCTGCGCGAGCGCGGCTGGCGCGCGCGCTTGATTCGCTACGTACCGACCGCCGTATCGCCCGAGAACTTGTGCCTCGTGGCCGCGCACCCCTGACGCGCCCGGAGGGCATTTGCCTATGTGACGTTTGATCGACCCGAACAGACTTCTGGATTTTAAAACCAGATCCATACATTGCGTATAATTGTGAAATATGTATGCAGTCATGGAAGGATGTTTCGTTTCTGCCTCCAGTCAAATGTGTTATTAGTGCGTTGGCCCTTATATTACATTTATATTGTACAGATGGTAGAAACTACTATAATTTAAAGATGATATTCTTAATGTTGTTAATGTTAAATGTAATATATAAATAAAGTAAATAACACAAGACATTCAAAATATAACTATTTTCATTTATTATCATCAGTAATAATTTTCTAGGGAACGAGCTATCCACAATTAAATACATACAAGTTATTAACGACTGTTCCGTACAATACACGCATCCCAATGCTGTCTCCTAGAAATTACGTGGATGCGCTCATTTCAAATGCGATTTAACAAAGTCTAATGTAAAATTGTACACCATTTTATATAATATACACGTATACTATAAATTATTCTGGAACACCAATATCCGAAAAATAAAAAGAAAATGCATGGAATTAAATTAGGTATTGTCATTGATAAATATTGGATAATACATTCCAATGATATACTTCGTACACTTAGCTTACGCCTACACGACAGTTGACCGATGACAGCTTATTTCACTGCAAAAATCGTTAATGTGTTGTAAACTTCAGTGAAACTAACTCATCTGATGTTACATAAATGGGATACGTCGGGCGGCTCCTGTCGTTTTGCTCTGCTCTTTTCGACATTGCCCGAACAGCTACATCTACTGACATGAGTCCATCTACAACCATCGTGTCCACTGACGGACGGTTGCAGAAGGACGCGCCGCCCAATAGTAAGCGAATGTAACAAGGTTCCTATGTACTTAATGATATTGAATACCAACGTAAAGACTTATACAAATACAAACAAACAATGATTAATAATTAGGAATAAAATCTCGATCCGTTGCCAGCGAAAAATTCATAATTTGAGCGACTGAACGCGGAATGCAATAAAATGTGCCAAAGTAAAAATACAGTCGTACGGCTTGTCCACGAAACCAAATAACGTCACGAAGCTCCTTGGTCGCGCGCACTGCAGGGACCGCGTGGTGCGGGGCGCCGCAGGAAGCCAATATTGCTATTATATCACATTTCCTTGGCTGACACCGACTTCAAAAATAAAAATAATTGTACATTTATATTATCGTAATTGAATGTGTAAAATTAAAAAATACTTTATTACTTTTTACTTTATATTGAATTTTTTTTAACCAAAAAATCAACTCCTTCGAAGTCCCTTGTTTTTTGTTAAAATCTTTTACTTTTTATAGGTATGTGCGTTTTCTTATAAAGACAATTTCAAATTTCATCTCCTATTTGTTTACTCTTAGTGTACCGATATTTTTCTTTAATTTTAAATGAAGCCAAACGGGAAATGTACTATTCTAAACAAAATACGAATTTGTCAGATCGGCTCGTAAATGGCGGAGTTCTGAAGTGACAAACAAAAAAATACATGAGAATTAAAAATCACCTTTTTTGAAGTCGGTTAATTATTTTTAAATTAGCGTTAGGGTGAAATTTCTTTAATGTAGGAAAGGCTAGTTACATGAGAGAAAGCTTGGAAGAATATAAGTACAAAACTTGTCATTCAAAGCACGGGTAAATGACAACGACTCATATCGACCAATCGTAAGTAACGGGCCGACTTGCACTCGTCGCGCGCCAAGTTCGCGGCCACTGGACACCGCGGCGGCTGCTTCAACCGCTGTCTCGTGAGTTTTGGATAAGAAATTGAAATAAAACAGCAGTCCCGATACAGAAGCGGACGCGGACAAAAATTGCTTCGTAAATTTTCGTTTTTAAGAAATCTTACTAATTTCAAAACACTTCTGCAGGTCCTTCGTACTATAACCTTTCATAATATTGATATTGAAGTGACGCACGGCGTGCCAGTCTAGCTGCATGTTGCACTCATACATATAGAAATGTAAAAACAAAACACAAATAATCACATGTAGTCCGACTTCAGTAAGAATAGGACGGGATCTAGACTAACTTCGCTTTGTATCTGAACAAGTATGATCGACAAAAAACTCTTATGACTGGTCCTAAAAGTCATTATTTTATTTGTCTTAAAATTATCAGTTTGCCTGAAAACATAAAGCTCCTAAAGGGCGTTTTCCGTACATTTAGTTGGAAGCACTGCGAACGAACACGAACAGACGTCACTAGTTAGCGAGCACGCCGGTCGCGACTCTTGCCGGCCGACGTACAAATGTACGACGATAATAGGTATCGTCGTACATTTGTACATTTTTGAGTAAAAAGCGTACACCTACCCCTTTTTTTTATTGATATTGCTAGTTTATCGAATTTTATTGATTGGTTAATTTATTTTCATTTACCATTGAACCGGTCTTTGTAACCAGTAATTAAAACAGTAAACAGCAATCGCTCGTTTGCACCCCGTTCTGCTTCCCGCGACGGACCCTACGGGTCCAGTGGGCACGTCGCGACGTGGCGCTGTGTCGATCCTATTCCCATTTAATATAATAGAACTGTACACACAATTATTCTAACATCATTTTAACTCAATATGTATTTAAAAGTATTTTCGATAACGTTAAGATGGTTGTGATTTGACAATTTAATATATTTTAGAAAGTAGCCTAAATTACTAACGTAGTTTACAAGTTGTAGTATGTTACGTGACAAATGGAGAAATGTTTAAATGATACATAAATGACGCCCCGAGCTCAAGTAACCGCCCTAAAGTGTGTTTACACCCGTATATTACAATATTTACACAGATTTTACTTTTAAACGTTTATAAATACCGCCCGAAGGAGAAGCGGCTCGTACAGCGCGTCCAGTAGGAAAGGGGGGGCTTCTCGTCAGCTATCAACATCATACTTATATACATCGATTATACACATGCGCCTACAGCATAGTTATAGATTATTGTACAAAAAGCGACCAACGATTTCCGTACGGGTATACATTACAAAAAATACTTAATGCCAACATGTGAAATTAAACCGATCCGTGGCGCCGGCCTTTGCGCGGGGCGCGGCGGCAGCAAGGCGGGCATGGCGCGGCGAGCGGGGCGGGGCGGGGCGGGGCGGGAGCGGGGCGGGAACGGCGCGGCGAGCGGGGCGGCGCGCGATCAGTAGCCATAGCGCTCCTGCAGCGAGCTGACGACGCCATTCGCCAGCGACGAAAGACGGCCGGCCACGCGCGTCACGCCGGCGCGCACCGACTCGCGAACCTGCACCCACCAAAAACACCGCTTTCAATCGATCGACCCACTTCTTTCATATAACGGCAATAAATCTCCTTCATCCGTTTATACAGTAAACTTGTTTTGTACGAGTTGTTGAACGCCCTTGAAGGGTTTTGATGTTAAGTAGCCGCAAGTATCCAGATAGAGCTAGATGTATGTCCGTGAACCTCTCTTTCGAGCCGAATGCGCCTCGTCTACTCGCTGTTTATGGTACTTCGGCAGGCGACCCCGCACGACTTATCTATCGCCTTTCGATGCTTTTCAGCTGACATGATAGAGACGGAAATACGTAGAGATTCAAGCAGAGAAAAATGTAAGGATAAGTGTATAACAATTAATATGATGACGGATGTAATAAAGTGGACTCCCTTACGTCGTCAAGGTCCGGCGCAGAGACAGCGAACGACGGCGGGCGTTGCGGGCGCTCGTTACCGAAGTACTCGGCCGACGAGATGCTGCTGCTGCCTTGGAACCGGGACAGGTTTGCGTCTCGCTCCAGCCGAGTATCCTGTTCCATATTATCAATCAACATCGTCAACATCAGCCGATCTCAGTCCGCTGCTGAACATAAGCCTTCACTAATGGACACCATTGCACCCTGTCCTCTGCTTGTCGCATTTAATTGTCATCATCTTGTCAACCCAATTGCAATATAACTAATGAAAGAGACACGCAAGCGAAGGCAGCGCAGCGCAACAAGAGATAAATCTAGAAAGGGAAAGAGCAGTGGCATACCTGTTCACCGAAGAATTGCGCCGAACTGATCGCCTTGGCGGAGCCGAACTTCTTGACGGCGGAGTCGTCGTCGGGATCGGCGCGCGCGGCGCGGGCGGGACGGGCGGCGGGGCGGGCGGAGGCGCGCGGCGCGGCGCGGGCGGCCGGCTCCTCCGCGAACATGGAGCGCACACCGCGCGCCGGCTCGGGCTCGATGTGCTCCCATGACGAGTCCAGCTTGCGCGCGCCGCCGTCGCTCAGCAGCGAGTCCAGCGCGCTCCGCCCGCTGTACGGCTCGTTTCTAAGCAATGCCAAATGACGACTCAACTGCTCAATAAAATGTGTAAGCAACAGCCTGCCACTAATACGTAATTGTCATAAAAATATTGAAATGTATTGTAATATACCTTGTACATACATGCTTTAGTAATGCTACATATATGAAGTGATACCCTATTTGTTAAGAATTCAGCCTCTCATTCCGGTGTAATGTGTTAGCAGGCTCGATGTAGTATTGAAAGGCGTGTCGATGGTTTGACGTCTTTATTATAACTGCTCAATACACAACTTACCCTAACTTATATTGTAAGGTATCTTACACACACCACACCGGGTGTACTTGGTTCAAATCCACGGCGCGCACCTTTTTACAAAAGTGCGTTTTAAGTTTAATATCACTTATTAACGGTGAAGGAAAACACCGTAAGGAAACCTGCACACCTTATGATAAAAAAAATTCTAAGATATGTGAAGTCTACCAACCCGGACTTGGTCAGCGTGGCAGACTATGGCCTTAACTTAACCCTCTCGATATGAGAGGAGACGCATATTCTAAAAGTGGAATGACAAATGGATCCATTATTATTATTATTTTATTTACATAGGAAGAAAACCACGTGTCTTGTCCCTATGTGCTAGCACTTCCGCACTTCCACATAGCTGTCACACTGACGGTGTTACCTCGTCCTCTTTCTCCATTTTGTCTAGGTCCACACGTCACATCAAATATAACAGTCTAATTAATTAATTGTATTTCAGTACGAGATTAAAGAGAAACGTTCAAATTATTTGTTTGACTGTCTCGTTGGCCGATGGGTTGCAAGCGCAATCTGGCGCAAGCTGCCGATCGGGGGGTCCTGGGTTCAAATCCCGGGTCAGGTACTATTGGATTTTTCTTATTTATAATTTCTAGTATTGACTCGAAGTCTGAATTTGTGCCCGGTGTAGGATCACCACCTATTCCACGGGACTTAAACGTAACTGGTGAAAAGTGGGAGTATGCTACACTCCTCTGCCCACCCCTTCGGGGATGACAGGCGTGAAGTTATGTTATTTGTTTGGGTAATTAAAAATTGTCGTCATGTAGGCGACATTGGACTGTGTACTTGTGTTTCTAGGTGTTTCTTAAACACTAGCTCTGGTTTCGAAAAAGCTTTGGCTTTGTTGCTTTCCGTAGCTGTGATTGCAGCCACGACGGGGTATACGTACCGGATCATGGTGATAACGGAGTTGAAGTCGTCGAGATCGTCCAGAGGCGCGCGCGGCGCGGGAGCGTCCTCCTGCTCGATGGCTGTCATGTCGCAAGCGGCCGAGTGAGACACCCCGCTACGGAACAACACCCCTTTCACTAGCAGCTACTACACGGCCGGCCCTTCGAACGCGCACTCAACGACTACTTACGGCCACTACTTAACGTTACCAAAGTACGCGTATCAAAACGCCGAATGTGTACTAGCTGTTATGTCCATCGATATTATAAATCTATTTGTTTGAATCTTGATAACTAGTCGAACTAAAAAAAAATTTTGTATATTGTAGTCAGATGTCATGAAGAATGCTATAGGCTCCCTTTAATTATACTACAAACGTTACATAGCCTAAAATATTCATATTTGTAAAGTTGAAAAAAAGCGCTATCGAAATGTTTTATAAGCACTGGCGTAATGGTCAATACGTAATTACAATGTTCTACAAAATTATTGGTTTTTATCAGATCTAGAAATAGTTGACATCATACATCTGTTATACATACGCCACAATAAGGCATACTTTTATTGGAAACTAAAAGGTGACTAACGTGCTTGGCACATTAATCTTTACTAATGAAAGTTATTTCATTTTAAAAACAATTTTATGAAGGTAAACTTTGTCTTTTACAGCATGCGATTTGACGGATCAATTAGGAGATAACGGACAATTAAAATAGTTCCACTCTGCTCGATTCTAGGTCTACATGTTATGAAGAAAACCAACACCTATATACATATTAATACCACATGAAATATTACTAAAAATATTGTCTGCACTGAAGTACTGAAAATAATTTGACTAGTCCGTTGGTGCTGTGGTTGGATGTTATGGTGTGAAAACATGAGTTTGATTCCCGTCCAAAATAAATATTTGTGTGATGAACATGTATGTATGTGTATTTATTCTGTGTCTGGATGAAAAAACATCTATATGTACTTAGTCTGGCCATAAATACTGTTATAATTAAAAATAAACAAAATATTACTTTTGAATTTGGAATCTGTCATTTTTAGATGATTGTTTATTGTATTTTCTATTTTCGCGTCAATATATTGTGAAATATTTTGTGATATTAAAATGGAGTGGGGTGATAGAGAGAACCGAATCGCTGTGATTGCATTACATAAAGTAGGTATGGTGCAAAATACTATTTTTAAAATCCTCCATACGCTTGGTATTAGTCAAATGATTCTGTACCGGGCTATTGCTAGATAAAATGAAACCTCCTCTATTTGTTACAGAAAAAGATCTAGACGCCCACGTAGTGTTCGTACGAAAAAAGGAGACCAAAGCAGTAACGGAAAGAATTTGAAAAAATCCTGTCCGAATGCAAAAGTTTTTTCTCTGGAGATGAAGATAGCACCTAGTTATGTTAGTTAGAGAACCATGTCGCGTATTTTAAAAGATAACTTAGGACTTGCAGCCTAATATAATCTAGCCCAGCATAATTTAAAAAAGAA
This sequence comes from Croniades pieria auraria, assembly GCA_018248815.1. Taxonomy (NCBI): domain Eukaryota; kingdom Metazoa; phylum Arthropoda; class Insecta; order Lepidoptera; family Hesperiidae; genus Croniades; species Croniades pieria. Next base: position 10,221 of record DWJK01001150.1, on the reverse strand, counting down.
TAGGGTGGTAAAATTAAAACAACTACTTAAGCGTTACGCAAAGGGAGGTCACAGAAAAATCTTGTTTACGACTGAGAAAATTTTTACAATTGAGCAATATTTTAACAAATAAAATGACCGTACCTATTTATATTGAAAGCCCAAAAGAAGCTTCCTAATTAGTCAACAGAGTACAACATGGGCATTATCCGATTTCAGTGATAGTTTGGTGGGGTGTTAGCCATGAAGGAGTGACTGAGCCGTATTTTTGTGAAAAAGATATCAAAACATTGGCACAAGTGTATCAAGATACCATTCTTGAGAAAGTAGTTAAACCCTTTAACAACACCATGTTCAATAACCAAGAATGGTCCTTTCGGCAAGACTCGCCGCCGAGTCATAAAACTCGATCCACCCAATCTTGGTTAGAAACAAAAGTTCCGGACTTCATCAGAGCTATAGATACGATTGATAAATTACGTTTTATGGTCAGTTTTCGAGAGTAAGGCTTGCTCTAAACGACATGATAATTTGGAGTCCTTAAAACAATTCATACGATTGGTAGTGAAGAAATTTTCCATAGAAAGAGTGCGTGCTGCTATTGATAACTGGCCTCAACGTTTAAAGGACTGTATGGCAGCCAATGGAGACCACTTCGAATAAGGTTTATATATTTGTGATGGTTTTATATTAATGTATTAAATTAACACACTGTTATAATAATAAATGTTACGGACCATAAAAAAAATGTTGTTTCTGTAACAATATTTAAGGCAAGGCTAAATATATAATTAGGTACATGTGTTAGTTTATTAGCGGTCTGGTTACACATAACACAAGACGTCTTGATCGTCTTTGGGATCAGGTGGCCGTGTTTGGAGACGTCCCAACATATCATTATTATTCATACGAGAATCCAATGTCGTTACATCTTTAAATATCCATATGTGATTTCTTTTAAATTATACGCGAGCGAAACCGCGAGACACAGCAAGTTGTACAATTAACATCTACGTTGTCGTAAAAACACGGATGTACTCCGCTTTTACAGTTAAATAAGGAACAAATTTCTGGAGGGCAACAGCAGAACCACTGGCCAGTCGGCGAGCAAAACGGACTCCAGTCCAACAGTTCAGTTTAAATCTAGAAGGTGTGGAGGAGTAAGCAGACTTGCGGTCGATCTATTTACAAAAACTGTATGAATCGGCGTAAATATCGGCCAATAGTCAGGATGTAGCGTGTGGTGCGGGGTACGTACGAGCGCGTGGCGCGCGTGGCGGCGGCGATGCCGAGGCGGTCGCAGTGCGCGCGCGCGGCGGTCGGCGCGCGATACGCCAGCCGCAACGACGCCGCCTCCTGCTCCACGGCCTCCAACGTGGCCAGGCTAGCGGCGCTCGCGGCCGCCTTCACATACACCCTTATATTGCACTCTCCCTTATTCGTGCTCACTTAAGACACTTCTTATAAACGTTCATGTCATTAAAACAATTATAGAATAAAAAGAGATTTTGACCGATACTTCAAATTATACAAAAATTCCGACTACTCATATCGTCATGATCATAACCATAGAAATTTGTATTACAATTATAGTTTTACCGCCTATTAGATCAAATTAAAAGTTTACACCAAAAAACATATTACTTCTTAGGTGAACTCCTGTCCTTTACGCTAAGGAACACTGCGACTATTGGATGTCACATTTAGTGATGAGTGTAATGTGAATAAAGCAAATTGACTACTTCTTCTCCTGTTGTTGGAAAACGAATCAAGGAATAACTAGAGTCAGCCTAGACGACCGGTCACCATAGTATCACAAGTTCCCATAGTGTCTCATTATTAGAGACAAAACGGTTACTGTAGTGAAGATCTACTACACTCACCATTCTGTATAGTTTTTATAATAAACGTTTCATGTCAAATTAATACAACATAGTGTAACAAGAACAATTTTTTCAATTCTTATTCCATAGTTGACTGCCTCGTTGGTCGAGTGGTTGCAAGCGCGACTGCCGATCTGGAGGTCCTGAGTTCAAATCCCGGGTCGGGGGGTGCTATAGAATTTTTCTAATTAAAAATTTCTAGTAGTGACTCGGAGACTGGACGGTGCCCCGCGTATCGCAATGGGCTCACCACGTATTCGATGGGACCTAAAGCGTAACTGGTGAAACGTGACAGTGTACTACACTCCTCTGCCGACCCCTTCGGGGAATACAGGCGTAACGTTACGTTTATTTCATAGTTTAGATTACGACATAGATTAAATGCCGTAATTGCCGAAATTCCAGTAGTTCTTACCTCCGCTTTGAGCTTCTCCGCCATGATGGCCTCCCGCTCGATGTCATCGAAGTTTGCAGCGACCTTGGTGGCGCCCAAGCCGCCCTTCCGAGCACCCATCTATTAAATATTAAATCACTTTAATTTACAATTGTTTACAACCACTTTGATAATAAGTTTCGCAAATAAATAAAGAATATTAAGCAAAACAGCACCGTCTTCTACTAAGTATCGTTAAATGAAGAGTGTCACTAAAGCGGCTGGTATATGTTTAACACACATGGGCACGATTATTTTGGCACGCTAGGAAGCGAGGGCCGCGGGGAGACGCGGTTTGAATAACGCTAAGGCAGCGTGACGGCCGCTACATCCATACTACATAGTATATTCCCAACATGCGAACACGTCCCGCCGCAGACTGGCGGCGCGGGCGTGCGCGGTGTCGCCGCTGCCTACTGTTTATACTAGATTACCGGCTACATGGGGCTTGTATGGAGCATTAACAGAACTGATTTAAAACGTGTAAAAAATATTTTTAGAGTGTCACTTATATTAGGGCGAAAATGAAAGCGTGAATACTACCGTTCTCCCTTCATTTTTAAAATAACAGCAAACAGGGAACGAACCTTCAAGATTTTACAGAGAAAGTCCAATACAATTCCAATTCTTGCAAAATATTAAATTAATATTAGGCCAAAATTGTTAAGTTCCTGTAACTCGGGACCAGAATACGAGCTACGGTATCTCCTGCCTGTCGTAAGAGGCGACTCAAAGGAAGGCTTCTGGGATAGCGACCGGCTAGAGCAACAGCTCGGACCGTTCATGTAGCGATCTTGGCAAGGAGGCCCGTATGTGTGGCCGCATATCATCATGGGAATCGAAGAACGTAGGAAGAGGCACAATGCCTCTCCTGAGTGTTAGGACAGTAGGGGCGTTGCGCCGAGAAGACACCGGATTGTTCCGTTGATGCCGGAACCTTCCTATCATCGCCGAGGAAAGCCACCGAGGGGGGTTTAATGAGGTAAAAGACCTACATCACCAAATATCACTCCCAGGGTACTGGGTACTTTTTGAAGGTTTCCCCCGTAAAAAAAAAGGTCCAAAATCGGCAAAAGTGTTAGGAAGATCTTTAAATAAAGACAAGACACATCTGTAAGCCATTCTTGAGAGGTTTAAAACCGTCGAATTAACATTTATGAAAGTGTCAACATTTTTGAACACGCCGATAAGCAAATTTATCTCACTAACACTAAACGCAACCATTAATCTTCAAGATAACTCAAATAATTTTACATAATATATAGGCCGTTAATGCTATTGCTACCTCCGAGTTCCTATATTTTGTACTCAAAACTTCTTCCAGAAACTTCAAAGCTAAGCTCGCTAAGCTACCTGACTTGGGCCACGCACTGCCCGCCACGAACCCATTGCAGGCAGGAACATAAAGTTTTGTTTAATGCTTACATTTTCTTTCTCTTTCTAAAGGAGATGACGTATGTATTTAACTTCTTTTCTCATAGTAGATTCCCAAAGTAACTCATGACTTAATTTCAACGTTTGTACATACAAACAATTTTTTATCCGAGCCCATTTTAGTCAGCTCTTACACTTGGGCATAGCATTACCTGTCCTGTCTCTCCCTTAGAAATAATGCGTTTTCCCGCCCCTAAAAGTATCTCATGTTCAACAGTTGTTACACGGCGGACGAACAAATAAACGGACCAAAACTTCAACCAATCCTTATTTTACCTAATCCGCAGCAATTCACTATTGTTATAAAAATATCGCAAATATATACAATATTTAATCACGTTATTGAAGAGAACATTTTTTTAGAAACGTTATCATTTTAAATCTTTATATACAGTGATTGAGAGCTAGCAATTGATTCAATACTATTGCTAGACCACCGCTAAGAAGGATGGCGTCCGGAAAACAGAGATCCTGGCTCACACCTTTGGTTAGCGCCTGGCAATTGTGACCGGAACGATTAGAAGGGCACGATTGGGTTGCGTCGCCACTGACGCGCTCAGTATCCCGAGACTATTTCTCCTGCTCCTTCGCCGTAACGAAATAATAATTTACGTTCACAGCCAAACATTACAACTTCTTATCGCAACGGCACTAAAAATTAACAAACACCTACATTGAAAATATATGATAACAAATAACCGAACCGAACTTGTTTAAACCGAGGGGGACTATTCAGCATCACCGGCCAAGACATTGACCGAAACGGACAGGAACCAGCAGAAACAGTGAGGAAACTTGTAAACCTACAAGTTTCCTCACTATGTTTCTCTCCACTTTTACAAGCAATCTTATAAACGCACATAATTTTGTAACGATGGAAGTGCGCGCCAGGCTTTGATCCCAGGTTGGTTGGATTGGGAAATTTATACTCGTATTTACACACGATTTAAACGCCAGAACTATGAGTTTTCGTAATATTTTTTTAACCGCGACGCGTCACTAATAACTAAGGAGCAATACATTTCGTCCGTCTCAACAATGACCGTACAAAAGTAATAGTACGCCGCTTGTACGTATTCATGTAGACCCATAACATCTTCCCTTGCCCTAATTTCAAGCTAACAATAACAATATATTTTTAGTGCGGCATATCAAAATCGATTTTAAGGTCATCGATCAGGTCAGTCCTGACAGTCTCAAAGCGCCAGATATTCTGTGGAGCCTTTGTGGCGCGATGCTGACGGAACGGCTCGCGCTCGCTTCAGTGAAGTATTTGTAACAAATGTATCGCGTACACACATCATTGTTCGTCAACACAACGCGGCCACCGCCCGCCCGGGTGGCGCTGAGAGCCAGCGCAAATTGATGCGCGGGCCAATTAAGTTCAGTTACGTATAGACGAATAATGGTCCCTATGCGAGGCGTGAGCACGGCGAGCTGGAACCACGTCGTGTTACATGACTGTCGTTGACGTCCGCGGGCTTAACAACAGCTTAACTAACAACAACAACAGACAACTCTTAAAATTAAGATCGAGCGCCACGAAAGTTCATGCAGAAGTAACGCTCAAAAATTAACAACGTTAAGAGTGTAACAAATCATGTACATAAATTGATAGAGGTCTGCCGTTGTGTGCGCATCGCGGAGGAACTACTAGATGGATATCGATTAAGTCTTTTAAATTTTATTTCTGAGACACCTGGCCATTATGTTAAAATAAAAACATTTTAATATCTTCATTTAATATGAAGCTATTAAAATTTTAAGAAACAACGGTTTTTATAAGCATTACGCGTTCAGTGATGCGCGTTATCTTGACGTGAATCCGTGGTTCTTTCGTTCTTCTTGATGTTTTTTCCTCTATACATAAAATACATTGTTTATATTAACAATGTATTTTATTTTATAAGCAACGCAGACGAAGTCGCAGGTATCAGCCAGTATTCTATATATCCGATGTAAAAAGAAATGCGCGAGAATTAAATCAAAGTTCTCTCAACAAGGCTTTGTCAATAAAAATCTGTAAGTATGTACGCGTGAACAATTTCGCAACACGGTACGCAGAGCTAAAAATAAATATCGATTGACAGGATGTCGGCGACGCAATTCGTCGAATCGTTCATTCGGTGGACGGGAGTACTACGCGACGCGCCGGCAGGCAACAGGTAGAGTGCACTCCCCGGACCCTACTGCCGGGGCCAGCCGCCGCCCGCCGCGCTGCACCGCTGCATCGACCGCCGCCCTCGACGCTTACAATTTCATTTCGATACCCATTTATGATTTATTACTTTAGCACACCGGCTCAGTTATCAATAAACAGCGGGTAGCGTCGCGCAGGAGCCGCGCCGGCCCGGGCCGCCCATTTCCAGCACCCTCATATCCAGACAGAACAAAATTAACACTCCAAACTGATGATGTGGACGAGTGACGATTGCGTTTGACTGGCATATGGCGTAGTTATTGTAACGCCGTCGTCCGCGTGGGGCCATACAGGTTTGGATTTGTTTTAATAATTACTAAACAGGAAAATCGATTCGGTAGCTACGAGTGAATAAACGTTTTGCATCGGGAATAGGACGTTCGATGGAAAAAGATTATAATATTTTTGAGCTGTGTGTTTAAATAAAAACATCAATGAAAACAAAGCTTAGCTATACGGTGAAGCCGTATTATTAATTTTAAATACGTCTTCAGTCACTGAGATAACTTGAAGCTGCAGAAAATAGGAAATATTAAAATTTATTATATATTATTGGCAAATGTTAATTAACTCTCGACTAAAAATAAGATAAATCGGGTGAATTAAGATTGAATTAGGTAACATCGAGTAAAATATTTCCCGTTCCACTCGCGGGGTCGCCACCGGCTCCCGGGTGTACTGCAGCACACTTCGCCACGCTACTACATTGCGATTGTAAAAAAAAAATTCATATTGTAAACATTTAACTACCTACTTAGAGCACCGAGGGATCAACGACGTTCATATATCTTTAAAAATACACATTCAGTGTGTTAGCTATTGAATACACCGAGATTTGGATACTCGTGATATGGACATGTCTAAATTGATATCATCATTACAACTTGCACTTTTTCTTTATAATAAAACTTCAGCAAAAATTCACTAAGTTACAAAGTACAAGTTACAAATACAATATTATAAATGATTAAAAAGCGCCAACAACTCGTTCGGCTGAACATTAATCGTATTCATCAACCCCCGGCCCCACTATTAGTTCTTAAGGCCGGATCCGTCATCCGAAAACACGTCACCGGATGCTCGCAAATTCTTACATAATGAATGTTATCATTTAAATTCGCATGAATACCTACAAAATTTGTTCACGGAATAAAATGATTAATTTATAACGCTTTTCTTTGCAGTCGTAGCTGTACCGAGAAGGGCAGTCTGGCCGCCGCACGAACCGTTGTCGAGAAACTAGCAACAAATGACCTGAGAGCTGGCCAAGATGCGAGCTACGCCCTTCACACACTCGTATCAAACAGCATGCCAACGACCTACACCTATCACTAATATGCATGCCCATCTGCCATATGCACACCAATTTGGTGTCCCACGAACTGATATCCATGGACACCTAGTGAATATGGATCCCATGCTGAATATGTATCCGCCTCTCGTCCACCAATATGCTACGGCACACATATATTATCAATACCTTCAGGAAATGCGAGCTTTGTACGCCGTCGAGCCGCCCTACGCGCATTGGCCAGCGTCGTTCCCCCAATTTGGAGAAATGCAGTTTGCACATCGGAGCCTGCCGCCGCCCGCGCACAGAGCTTCACAAGAAGCCGCGTTTCAACAGTTTCCGGGAATATTCCTACCACATCATGACCATGCAGCACTAACACATCAAGTTACCGCCTCTGAAGTAGCTGCGTACCAACAAGTCGCGGGAACACAACACCCACAAACACCATTCCCGTCATTTGCTCATCAAAGAGTAGAATCAAATGTTTATGTGCACTCGAGCCAACCCGCGGGACATGATTACCACTACGAGCCGGATGTCGACAGATCACGGCAAAATTTTCAACAACCGAATCCAAATATGCACAAAGTATCGTTCTATCAGTCTCAAACGGACCGACTCACAACCACTCAAAGTAATTATCCTCTATATATCTCGAGAACAGTCGAGCAACAAGCTAACTGCTTATCAAATAAGTATTTGCCCAAAGAATCTCAAGCAAATCGACGATCTAGAACGACCACTGCAGGCGCAGGCACCATCGTGAATCGAACCCAAAGACCAAACTTTAGAGAGGGGCCAGTCGACTCCTATCCATATCCATTCTTGGCGGAAACATCCGATACGACTCAAGTACTATATCACCAGAAATCAGAAACGTTATCTGCAGCACAAATGTTTAGGCAACCGCAGCCAAATAGAATTGGTACGGCGAATACAGCCTACCAATCTCAGACAAATTTGATGACGGCAGGAAATACTACTACTACAATTCAAGCACAGGCTGACGAAGTCAGAAATGCGGAAGTATTTTATCAACCTTCCATTGGTTCGTCACCTATCAACCAAACTAATTATCAGCCGCAAATGAACGAAGTTACAACTACTAAAGTTGTATACCAGCCCCAGGTGGACATTCTGACCACTCAGCAAATTAGTTTTCAACCCCAAAATAATGAATTAAGAGCCACGCAGGCAATTTATCAGCCAAAGGCTGATTTAATTGCCGCGCGGCAATTCAGTTATCATGTCGAAAAAAATGAATTCAGAACTAAAGAATCTGCTTACCAACCCCGGGCGGATGTCATGTCCACACAAGGAATGGTTATCAAATATGAAACTATGTATCAAACAAGAACAACTGGATTTCAATCACAAACAGACAAGAATAATATGCAAGAATCCGAAAACCTACACTGTGAATATCCGTTACCCCAGGTTCCTAACGTGGCACACATCCCCAAGCAAGTGTCTCCCTACAGAGTCCAGACTGAAGTAAAAACGCCAATACTTCGCCAAATTCTCTGTTCAGAATATAAACAAGACGAATTATCTGATGAAATTATTCCTAAGGCTTTACACAAAAATGAGGAATTGTCAGTAACACAGAAAAAAGGTCTTCAGCAGACCAGAAAAAGAAAGCCTTCTTCTATATTGTCAGACAGCTCAGGGCGATCACATTCACACCCTGTAAAAAAAGTCTCCTCAATGAAATTAGCTTGCCAGACCCAAGATGTCATAAGTGGAAACTCTTTTAGAGAAACAGAGTGGATGTCAGAAATCAACTTTATGGCTTCATCGAGGTCACAAAATTATAAGCAACCCACGAGAGTACATGAACTAACTGCCTTTGCGACAATGGCGCGGGATCCACAATCCGTCAGTATAATACATTCACGGGTCACAAGCAGTACACAGGGTTCAGCGGACATGAAACCCATTCTTAAGAAGCCTGTCAGAATCTTGCAAACACACCACCGACGAAAGAAACCACCTACGCTGTCACCCGCAGAGTTAGCCGCTATGAAGCGACCATGGCAACTGCAAGCTAAGTCAAATTGGCGAGAATTCAAGGTCTGGCGGGCAACTAATCAGGTAATTATCTAAACTATTAAGCAAAAACCTTCAATGTTCTATCTAAATATAATTCTTATATCTGACACATTAGTCACTGTAGTGTTTGGGGCCACAATAATACAGAGTAATAAGTTAAACCCTGCATCTGGGTTGTATTGATTTTTTGTTCAACCTACAACCAAGGAGACATGGTGTATAGCACAAATATGAACCTACCTGAAGAACATGTTCATCAATTTGACCTAATAGAATATAATAACACAGAGGAAATATATTAACTGAACCTAATATAAAAATATATGGTAAAATAAGTGCAAATATAATAAGAGTTAAAATACAAGAAGAATGTAAAGAAGCATTTAAGTGCCATTCTAATATTCTATGTTCAGTATTATAGCCACTTACGAATTTAAACTTATTGTACTCACTCCACTTCTCCTGATTGTTGGCTTGTTGTTTGTCTTGGATAAGTCGGGCGCAGCACCCCACAATCGCGCCTCAGAACTTATTGCTTCTGGTTTGGTACTCCTTACCTGATACACGTAGTAACAGATATCATTGACTTAGAATTAACGTAACATCACGCCTGTCAACAGCAAAGAGGTGGGCAGAAGAGTGTAGTACACTCAAACATTTCACCAGTTATGTTAATGCCCCATGGAATAGGTGGTGAGCCTATTGTTATACATCGGACACAGATCCAGACTCCGAGTTACTGCTAAAAATCCTAAATTAGAAAAATCCAATAGTATCCAACCTGGGATTTGAACCCAGGATCTACCAATCAACAGTCGCGCTTGCAACCATTTAACCAAGGAGACAGTAAACTAAGTGACTTCCCATAGTCGACCCATTAGCATTCCACTGTTGGAATATGGGTCTCCTCTCATATTGAGAGGGTTAAGGCCGTAGTCCGCCACGC
>DWJK01001149.1:0-18020 GCA_018248815.1 Croniades pieria auraria | reverse complement strand
CCACAATCGCCTTTAATTCGTCATTGTCGACCAAAGTTTTCGGACGACCACGGGGTTCATTTTTCAAGACAAAATTTTCAGAACGGAAGCGGGCAAACCAATAACCGGTGGTGCGTTCGTTTGTAGTGTTCGCTCCGTTAACGTCGTTGATGTTGCGTGCCGCTTGTGCCGCTTTGCTGCCACGTGAGTACCGTACTCATACTCCATAATTACTCGAATTTTTAACGTATCCATGATGACTTAAACGTTCGAATGCGTTGAAAACAAAACACTTACTATATTAAACAAATGATAATTTTAGAAAAAAAAATCCATATTTTTAAAATAAAATTAATTTGCAATTAGAATTATCAGCAAAAAAAAATATTTTGATTTGAAATGGCCAGTACGGCAGAACGGCAATTTCATAGGTAAATACCTATTATAATTATGTCTACAGCATATTACAGTGGCCATACAGCTGTTATGACCTGTATGCATGCACGGAATGATACACACATGCGTACTTTCTGTTTTGTAATATTATTTTTGTTTTCGATTCGTGAACATTGGATTCATGTTTTTTTTTTTGATAAAATTTATGTCTAGCATCTACGAGGCGGGCTTCCAGCCTAGCATGAAAATTAAAAATGACTCATTTTCTCGCATAAATTTTTTCGGTCCCGTTTTGTATTCCTAACACTGGGAGGAACCGGAGGGAGTAACTTTACGATGAAATAAATGAGGACGATGTGTGACCGGGCGCGGGCGGCAGGCCTTCAACCGCGAGTGGGAGGAGGCGACGCGGCTGCAGCGCGGCTACAGCGTGCCGGACGCGGAGCTGCGCGAGGCGCTGAAGCGCGCCAACAAGGCGGCGCTGCTGCCGGCCTACGGCGCCTTCCACGCCGCGCACGCGCTCCTGCCCTTCAGCAAGAACCCCGACAAGTACGTCAAGTACACGCCGCTGCAGGTACGCCGCTCGCCTCTATACCCGTTCCTTGTACGAGTTGAAGTTCATTGAAAGAATTTAACCCGACTCCGAGATGGTTAGAATTATAAGGAATATTTTATATTTTTGTACAATGTTTTTTTTGGCTTAATTTTGTCACTACCTGTTGAATTGTAAGTAGTTAAAAGCCAAGGAAAATAAAAAAATTGAAAATACGCCCCAGTAATTCCCTGTGAGGCCGGGGCCGAGGAGTATAGTTCTCGCTCACGATTCTTGAGCATACGTCCCATCATAGAATAGACCCACCCAGCTGAAGTGCGAACTCAGGGGACCTACTCGGAGTTTTAAGTTAGAAAAACCTACTAATACATTACCCGAACCGAAGATCAAACCCAGGACCTCTCGCTCGATGCGAACTTGCAACCAATCAACCGATAAGATAGTCAAATCGGAAATAAAAACATTTATGTTAAATATAAATCTACGTTTTAATTTCCAGATTGAGACGCAGCTGAACGGCTACTTCGATGAAGCTGCGTAAATGCAACCAGCACGTGTTGGATGACTTATTAATTAGTAAAAAAGCTTTATATACCATGTAAAATAATTTATTATTCATATTTAGTAGCGTTACTCCTGTAGGCCGAATAAAGTGTATTAGCTTACAGGTCTTTTATTTATTATCTTTCCATACATAAAAAATATATTTTTAAATTATGAACTTCTAGTACTATAGATTATAGGTAAATTATTGAGTAAATGAACGTACATAGATTAGAGAGTTAATGAAATTGTAGATAGATGAGTGGGACAACATATGTAAGCTTTATTATATTATTTCAATCGCAAATGAGGACGATCGCAGTGTTTTTGAGAAATTTTTGTAATGGTTCAAAAGAATAGGAAATATAGAAAACGAGTTGTTTCTTATTAATAGACTTCAACGGCTTTTATAGGCAATTCCAAATCATAAGTGTTTTAGAGACAGTTGAACTTTACGAAAAGTTTCGAACAATTAATTTTAGGATTTGTATTACTAAAAATAAAAACGCAGGTTAATCGATATTTAATAATTCATTCGATCTTAAACAACACATATTTCTATTTGACTTTTCTTATTCGCTATATTTACATTTTTTGGTGCGGCAGCAAACGAGTCAGAATATACAAATTAAAGTACAATATTTGTCAAAACGCTGCTTATATCAATTTGCAACGTCTTATTTAAGGTGCTTCCATCTATGGGATAACATTCGCTAGGCGACAGTGCTGCCATGTATTGAATAACAATAGCGCAGCTACCCATGAAAAATAATACTGCGAATAGGTGTGTTAACTCAATACAAAGCAAGCAAAACCTGAAGCGAGTTAATATAGAGGAAATTTATGTTCAACGGTCTACATATATCAATGTTATTCCATGGGCCGAAGAGCCAATGGAACATGACATTGAAGTTGCGTCACCACTTTATTTATTTTTAACTAAAATAAGTTAATACTAAAATAAACAAATCCGTTTTTTTAAGTTCTTCTCTTCTTCTTCTTCTTTCCTTTCTTCTTCGGCCACTGAAACAAACACATTTACATACAAACGTGGCATTTGTACTGTTTGCTAGCGGGCAAACAGTGACAACCATATTTGTAACTCGGCCAAAATGAACGTGGAGCTGTCAAGTGCCACACGATTAAGTACAAATGAATATAATATTTAGTTAAATTCCATTATCATTTACCTATGACTAATTTGCCTCGTTTATAAATAGTCGACAATTGATGCCTCAGAGGCAACATAGAAAACTAACATTAAAGTTAAAAACAACGAAAAATCAACCGAATTGTCAAAAAAGATAAAGGCATGGGAGGGTTCGTTGTTTCCTTCCCAGTTTACTAATATCCTAACCCAACTGGAAATGTCTATTAAGGAAAAAAGGCATTAAATAGTGCATAATATTTGTACGTATATGATTTTATACACTTGAATGCAATGAAGGTACACTTTTGTAACAATATTGAAATCAAAAAATATCTAAACTTTCGCTTTATTGCTAAACATTTTATTTATAATAACGCCATTCTGCCGCTACCCTAGAACTAGAACCTTTCTCCGCACCCACTACAACACCCAACAAGTTGTAAATATAGTTATATATCCCATACCAAAATGACTTCTACGATCATGCCAAACAAATTTCAGCCTACCCTGCTCTATAGTCGTATCCATTTTAACCAAATAACTAATAAAATTTCGTGCTATAAGTAAAAACAATGTTTATGCACCTTTTTTTTAAACATGTTAATAATAATTTGAGAAAAATTTGGTTGATTCTGAACTGTTTTACCGATTTTCAAAATTGCACGACCTCCACCGATTGTCTTTGAAAGTGGAACAAGCAACCGGGCCCTGAGCTTTAGATTGCATCATCTGTGCTGGTTACCACTTCGTTTAAGATATCTCTCTAAAAGATACTCGTAACTAATGTACGGGATACAAGAGGCGGCTCATACAAAACTAATTACTTTCTACACGTGATTAGTGTTATTCAGGCGTAGAATCCATAAAAGAAATTCAAACGTCACATATAGTATCTAAAAAAACCAACACAGGTACTGAAAAAACTTCAATAAATAAATATTCAATTTAACATACAGAATTGAATTTGAAGAATGACCAATTACGTATTTGCCTACGGAAATCGGTTCAGTAGTTTTTGTTCTACACAGAGTGTGTAGTTATGGAATTCATCATTTTATTTAGTTTCAATATCCCCTTTGGCGAGTAAAACATGGCACACTCAGGTTCTCATTTGCTCGAAATCAACGAAAAAGAAGTATTTAATGAATACCGTCATGACTGTACCATACTTTAACATTCGAAAAGGGGTCGGCTCAGTAGTTTTCGAGTAGTAATCGGTTCAGCATTTTTGAATAGTACCTATATTGTCTAGATCTACTCGGTTAACTTTGATTAAACCTTTTGATGATGTTGTCCAGACGCCGTCGATCTATTATTCATCCCATGTATCGTTGTCAGGGCCACATTTGCGTCGATTGAGACAAGGTACGAAAAGAAAAAAGTTGTTTACGAATTAATAAAAAAAAAAAAAACAGTTATAATTTTTAATACTGGCGATATATGAAATTATTTTATATATCAAACAAAAGCACTCCAGGGAAAGGAAATAATAAACTATAATAAGTTATAATACTTGTTCTTATTAAATTCGTTACATAAACTATAGGTTTCGTTACAACAACTACTAAATCTATGGCCAATAACATTGGTTCCCAATGAGCGACAGCGGGCGGCCGCGCGCAAATGCGGCCCCGACACGGTGCGTTAGTGGATACGTTACGCGAGCGTGGCCCTATGCTTCCGCAAGACGGTGTCGGGTATAGCGGCGGTACCTTTCTCTGCCCCGCCGTAGACGCCTCACCATCGTCCAACTAGCAACAACATAGTAAAAAAAAAACATTTTCACACTTGCCTCAAAATCCCTGCACTAATTTCAGAATGTAGTACTACTATATTGAGAAAGTTTACTGACCGGGCGTCGAAACCCGAAATGCCGTCGTCGTGATCCGCTTCGTTTAATATTCATTATGCTGTTGGTGGTACATACAGATCCGTTACTCAGTTCTCTGGCACCGCCTTGGGTGTTCGTCGTTGCCGTGTATCCGGATGTGTATGTGTGCGTGAGCGCAACGTAACGGTACAGAACGGAAGGAAACTGTTGCATTCACGCGACAATCAAAGTGCCTGCAGTTTTGGAGCGGTAGCAGATCGCAAGCAATTTGTTGGTAGTGGCAAATTTTCGAGAGCGTCGCGATGCTATTGGGGGAAAAAGGGCATGGAGAGTGGGGGGGAGGTAGGATTTAAGACCTATTAAGTACTTTGTCCACGGGGTTGTGGTTGGTTATAAAAGTTATTGAATCTCGTCGGAAGTTTCAAGAGCGGTTTTAAAAACATCCGATAAACGACATGTTGGCTACTATCTAACTCGGAAACTAGCACTGATTTGTCTTTAAGTAGGGTTGTGTTCTATTCTTTAGGCCTCCCTTAATTGCGGCGAGGGACTGAAACTCAGATGAGGAATAGAAAAAGGAACCGTCACGTGAATTTGAACGCTGTTCATACACAAAATCATTGCCGTTAATGATTAACTTTTCCGAAGTGACACAGATTATCCAGTAACGTGTTATCAAAGCAAAGCAAAATTAGCAAGGTTGACATTTCATTTCAACCGAATGAAGCTTGACTTTTGAGAAATTGTACAGAATTTGGTTACTTCTTAAAAAAAAAAACGAGTTTCCAATGATTTTGTTTTAGTTTTTTTTTTCTTTAATCAATAATATACAAATGCCTCGCAGAGTAATTATAGCAACGTTTCCTTTACAACTTTTGTAGCTAGTTTTGTTTTTGTATAACTGAAGAAAATGAATGAAAAAAAAATTCTGAACATATTTTTTTTAAAACTTTTTAAGATTAGAAAATAAAGTGGTATGATCTATACATTTTTATCGTTGGCGAACTCTAAGAGACGCAATTATACCACACTGTAAGTAAACTCTGGTTTCCGTTGAAAACGCCCGTTAAATATAAATAATAATTACACTGTTGGTAATAATAATATAACCGTCGAGAGGCACTGTAAGTCTCCCCAATTTAACAGAGAGCCCTCCTGCATGTGCATAGGTGAAAGGGGGTATATACACAAGTTAAAGAGTAGTGATAATTATTGCCAGTCAAACGCAAACAGCGTCGTAAATACTCACCCTTATTTATTATGGCTCTGTTAAACTAGTTACGTACGACTTCTTAAGATAAGTTGTGCAATTCTAGTCAAAGTTATTGGCGGTCGAGTACGGTAAATGGCATACAATGTCCACATACATTTTAAAAATCGCACCTGCCCTACGTGAACAGTTGAAGGTAATTAGTAACTATGAGACATTCTAAATTTATTAAACCACTCAAGAGATAAAATGTAATATTTCAGTTACTACTATACATTTATTCAGTTACTATTACGCTACTACTCTTAATTCAATTACTACTATACTATATGCAATAGTATACTTTCCCTTAAAAAATTTAAAAGTAAATTTTCATAAATCATTTAAATGTTGCCTAAGTCGCACGAACTCACAACTCTAAACAATACCTCATTCATCAAACATTTGAAGAATGAGGTATTGTCTCGTACGTATTAGAATAACTTTAAATATCGATGCGCTACGTTTTTTCCCCCGTCCTTTTTGTATCATACCGCAGGCGGACTCTCTACAAATTGGGATAGCTATAAAATCGAGAATCTTATCTGAAGCTTACCATACTAGATATATTGAGCCATGATTTTGGTAAAAAATGTTACCAGCGTTTTGAGGCAAGTGTGAGTATAACAAGTAATTATAACGACATAATTAAATAGTGAAAGATTACTGTCAATACATTTTAAGTAAGATTGGGTCTAATGTATTTTTGGAAATTTTTAGTTAAAAAAAGATTTTTGTCCTGACAGATATTTAAAAAGAAAAAAACATTAAAATTTAATTATGAGAAAATATTGATTGTCATCTTTCATCGTCTATAAATTCGTAAAATTTGTACATCACGCCTGTAGCGACGCACTGCCGCGTGATATATGGATGAATGTATACATATGAACACAGTATCATTCACTCAATAGTTGTTCATAATGGTATTTAGAAAGCAGTCCAAGTAGTAATCAGTCTCGGTTCAATTGAGGTTTGAAAAAAATACAGGAATCGCTTTCTAGCATAAATAAATTATAAAGTTCACAATGATCGAGTGAATGAACGAATGAATGAGTGGAATACGAACACAGATGTAAATAGCCCTAGATAATGTAACAATTCGCTCACGAGTGTGACATAATACTGAGGTACTGCGCATTGAAGGCGGGAGCGGAAGGCATTGGCACACCTCGCAAGGGCCAAGTCGATTTCTATGTATTGTACGTGCACAAATTGTTAAATATTTGTATGGCAATAAATCAGAGTTTAATTTGCGTCGGTCGTACGAAGTGCGCAACCGTCCTATTGAAAACTCAAAAATGATTACTCGTGTCGTGATAAATTTCAAACATTACATGTGTAAGTAGGAAAAAATAAGTAAATATTTCTTGAAATTGGAAAATGATTTTGTGACCAAAGTATGCGTAAATTACTTTTAAAAAAAATTACTTGTAAGCTAATATATTTTAGGGGAAAATGTAATTTAATAAATCTACGCTTTATATTTATAATAAATTGTGGCTTTAAATTTGTGTCGTTGATCAGTTACAGAAGTTAACGGATGATGAATATGGGAAATGATAAATCGACAAAAATCATTTACCGATTGTGTACACTATTCTAAATTAAATTACCACTAAATAGATGATTTTGATACACATCATGACATATTCGTTAACTAGGGCTGTCCATATCTGTGGGAACGAACGATATCCAATTAGTAATACTCATTTGTGCGTAAAGGTTGAATGAATGTCATCGTGAGCGTCTGTGCATTTGCACACGTGAGGGTTACCTGCAACGCTTGTGGCGGAGTTTTCTGCCGCGTGACTGGCTTCCTGGGTTCGCGGGCGATTTCCTTCGGGATGTAGGAGAATGCCAGCGGCAAGATCGTGCGGTATCTACGCCGGAAACGAGGATGTCTCTTTATTACTACTATAGCAGCGAAAGGCATGCATGTGTCGATCGGTGTCTGTATTCATAAGAATATCTATTCCAGAGTGTGTAGTAAAAATAAAGCAAAAAATATAGACTTGCCTTAAATAGTATTCGGTTGTGAGTGGGAATAGTTCTAGCAAGGGGTTACAAACAAATAAGTTTACCGACTTGTGCATGGGCAGCAGCACGGGCACTAGGTCGGGCGCCGCGCGCACGCTGCGCGCCTCGTCCGCCTCGCGCGGCCGCGCGCCCTCCGTCCCGCCCCCCGCCCCGCCGCCGCGCGCCGCGAGCAGCATCGCGTTGGCGCCGTGACTCGGCTGCGAGCGGACAGTTACATCGTGCGATACGAATAAAAACCACGCGTAGCAACTAATGAATATGGTTAAGAACCGCCTTAACTCACGTATGTTTTGCGAGATGGATAAGCTGGTACATAGGTACTCGCATATAATCAGGGGTACTTGCGAGACATCGAAAAGTAAAACGAAAGAGTAGTGTATTTAATGTGGCAGGTAAATATTTAGGTCGAGGAGTATAAGGCGAGCGGTACATCGTGCTCGAGGACGTAGTGGCCGGGCAGCAGCGCCTGCAGCGACGCCAGCGCGGCGTGCAGCGCGGCGGCGAGGCCCGGCGCGGCGGCGCGCGCGCGCCCGGCGCCGTCGCCCGCCGGCGCCGGCGCCACCACGTCGCCCGACACGCCGTCCACGCGCACTGTATAGCAAACGAAGTAATACTGAATAGCAAACGCGAACGAGTTTAAAAAAAAATCTTATCATTATCATTATCAGCCTTTTTATATTTGCAATGTTGAACACTGGTCTCGGAATGTAAAGGGTTAAGATGTTAGTCAGTCTTGCTTACCGATTACGGATGGGGAGACGAGGCGCGCCGTAGCGAACTTCATAGAGAATTCTAAGATGTAAAGTTTTTCTCAGGATATTTTGTTTCACTGATGCAATAAGAGATATTTAAGCTTAATTCTTCTTTAGTAACGAAGTAAGCGCCAAATACCTCAATTAAAAACAAGTATATCTATAAAAATTTAAATTATCATTGTTGTCCCTTACCATTAAGTAAATTGGCATTCTTTCGTAACATGAGCGCCAGGGACAAGCTCCTGAGCTTGTCCTCGGATTGCGCACTCCCTCCCAGGTCTAGCTGATATTCCACGATCGGCTCCAAAAGTAGCTCGCTGTATTTACCCTGTGATCAGCACAAAGCAATTACGTAATTTTTTTTATGTTATTGAAGAAGTAGACAAGCATGTGGACTATATCCTGTTAAGCGCTTATAGATCTGATGTGCTGGTAAACATATAAAGGGTCACTTATCATATATGTAATAAAAACTCACACATACACTTGTATAGTCATTATAAAAAATATCTTTTATTATTAAAAAAAAAGTGTCTGTGTACTTATGTATGTACGCACGTAAGAAGTTATACTTCTTTGGCGTAACAAGATAAAAATCTTTCTAAAAATTTTACCCTTCGCGTTATCCTATGTTTGTAGAGAAAGTTTTATTTTAACGCACTATCCAGTTAAATAAATTTAATTTAAAAATCATGAAAAAACTAAAATGTTGACTAGCTAATTTTAGGTGTGCGCGCGCATCGAAAAAAATTTACTCTCATCATTTTTCCCTAACTCGCCAAAAAAAAGTACAACTCCAAAAACTATTATTAATGCGAGATGATACGGCGGACAATTGTAGTGAGCTCACCTTCACTTTAATTTTATGCGGGGTGTGCACTATGACGTCGATGTTGTGATTGGTCGTTTTGTTCTTCAGGCGCCACTTGCGGTACGAGCGCGGCGGCGGGTTCTCGAACAGGGTGTCTGTTTCAAAGTTTGGGCGTTAAACTTAGTCTGTAGATAAATACAATAAGAATTCGCAACGCATTTCCTATCGTTCAAAGTTAGAAAACTAGTTAAAGTCTTATTCGAGAGCTATTGTACATGTCGGCGTCATTTATGTATGCTGTTTGCTCGTTTGTTACTACAGAAAAGAAAGTAAACAAATCTATGGTCGCTTCAGAAATCAAATTTTAAAATGGAATACTTGGAAGCTATTGTCTATTAGTATTATATCAATAACCTCACCACTACAAGTACATTTGATTTCTGGTTCAGCAACATTGCTCGCCGGTTTCTCTGGAGATTTATTTTGTTCATTGATATTTTTCTTCGGCTCCAGCTTTTTCTTTTTCTTTGGCGGTGAAGATAATTGAAAGTCTTCGTCTTCTTCTGTTTAAAATAATTAGTTACATTTTAAAATATATTACGGTGGTAAGGTATTAAAGAAGGTAAAATGAATTTTATAACAGAAACGCTTGAATTGCAGCTGATAAACAATATACATATAAGCTTAATATTTTATCTATGAATTCATTTGTAAGCCTAACATCATCACGGCAACCATCCTATCGTTCCTCTATTGGACATGGGTATCCACTCAGAATAAAAAACGAGAAGAGCATAGTCTGACACGCTGGCCAAATGCGGGTAGGTAGATTTCACACAAGGAAACGATACGAGGTTTTGATAGGTCAATGTCCAATTCCCGACATGACTCTGCTTATGTAGAGACGAATATAAGTATACAAGATATTTTTGTCACTTACCAGTGTCTATGATCATCATAGCGTTTTCTTCGTCACTGGAGTCCTCCGCGTCATTTGGTACCTTGAAGCTGTTTCGCTTGTTGTCTCCGTTGATGTTAGTGTGTACTGTCTGTAGCAGTTTGGTGTTATATCTTAACTTAACCAACTGAGTATCTCTGGAAAATTAACGGAAATTTTATTTATCGATATTGAAACAGTTTTTGTATCTTAAATCTATTACAAAGAATAGTTTTTTTTTTCTATTTTATTTATATGTTCACTTTACTCGTACGTTGGTAAAAAGACAAAATTTAACTTTTTCTTAACATTAATTTTATCTATTAGATATGGCTTCAAGCTGTATAATACTTACGGTATGAGAGCGACATCTAGCAAGTCTTTGAAAGCCCTGTAGGTTCTCATCGGTGCTGGTTCTTTTATAGGATAGAATTCGCTGCCCAGCACCAACACGTTACAAGGCTCGCCATCTTATAGAATATAATAATACTATGACATTGAGTTGAAATGCACATTATATTACACTTGACTGCCTCGTTGGTCGAGTGGTTGCAAGCGCGACTGCCGATTGGAAGGTCCTGGGTTCAAATCCCAGATCGGATGCTATTGGATTTTTGTAATTTAGAATTTCTAGTAGGGATTCGGAGGCTGGAATTGTGCCCGGTGTATGGCAATAGGCTTACCACCTATTTCATGGGACTTAAACGTAACTGGTGAAACGTGGGAGTGTACTACACTCGTCTGTCTACCCCTTCGGGGATTACTTTTTTTTATATTACACTTGATAAGTCTCGTCCTCTAACTAGTAATTTAAAAATACCCACTCACAAATGCCTTCAAAAATGTGTATTGGATTTTATCATATGCATCTTTATTTGGCATACAGAGATAAGTATTAAGCCGATTAATGACTAGGCAGCTAGTTGCAAGCGACTTAAACAAAATAGCCGAGGTTACCGGGCCCGAGGGTGTCGACGACGGACAGCGGCAGCGCCCAGGGCCGGCGCAGCTCTAGCAGGCAGCGCAGCGCGTCCTCGGGCGCCACGCAGGCGGCGCACGCGGCGCGCGCCCCGCGCGTGCTCCGCGCCCCGCGCGCGCCCCCCGCCCCGCGCGCGCCGCCGCACAGCTGCGCCAGCGCGCGGTGCACCTCCGGCAGCGGCTTGTCCGTCACCGACCTCTCCGCTGTGCCGAGCGACCGTACATGCTATCATCTTATACAATGAATCGATGGTATTTTAGGAAATTAATTGAAATGATTTTCGTACATTCAATAGAACGTTTGATGAAGAGTATTTAGCAGATTTCAACGTAATTAGCTATATAATATTAAGCTTCAATAACATTAGTCATTTATTACGTTCCAAGGTGTCTATCGATTTGGTACTTACTCGGTAAAATAAATCTGCAAGTGTGGCGCTGACAAGGCTCCGGCAGAGCAAAAGGCTTCATAATATTCATCCTTGGTTTTACATCGATTGGGCAATCCAATTCTGGCAGCTCATGCAGCTTTACCTGAAGACATAAAAAGTATTTAATTATCTCGCTTTCCTGTTACCTGTGAGTGATTGGAGCGATTCGTGAAACCCGAGGAAATATTATGTAATAGGAAATTATTATTATGCTTTAGTTATTAATAAAATCCTTTTTAATTTCCGCATTATTTACTTTCACATGTATAAGATCTATTTTAAATTTTAATACAAAATATTTCATATTTAATTGTTAGACATTATTGATTTTAAGTATTCCTGTACTTGTGTTGATTACTATTGAAAAAAAAATTAGATACAAACAGGTAGCCATTTTGAACACATGAATGTGTGTGGTTGTTTTGAGGAAAATTGGTATAAAACATAATTACTAACATGAAACGAAAAAAGTATTCTGTTAATCTATAATGTAATATATATAATGTCTGAATTTCAAGAGTATATTCTAGATTAAGAAAAATAAATCAGGAATCTGATAATGACTCAGCTTATAAAACTAAGTTTGTATTTTATTCTTTTATGAAATTTGTCTAATTGAAATATTTAACATGGGTAGGAATGCAGCAGATACAAATATGCTAATAATGCTAATGTTTCCTATTACCTAAGTGAAGTGCCGGATACTACAAATGCTAAAGTAAAGTTCACTTATTGTCATTTTTATTGAATTTTTCGCTTTTGTTTTAACTTACTAGATTTGATAGTCAGTACTTTCTTAGTTTCTAGATATAGATATACAAAAAAAAATCTTAGTTCAAAATTAAGTCTATTGATTATTTTTCAGTTACATTACAGTAGAAGTCAAAAAACAATAAGGCAATTACTAGCATGCTTTACAAAAATACAATATTTTATACTAACAGTAATCAAATCCTCCACATGAACGAATTCATATACATTTTGGTCTGTTGTCTCCAATGGTATCTGAGCGACAAATTGAAGGTTCTTTGGGAATGACTGCATTTCTTGGGCTTTGATTTTGTAGAGGGCTTCATACATAGATTCCACACGTGGCTTGGGACGCAAAGCACGCTTGCAATGGTCGGTGGCCCACATAATCTTTGCCCATTCTTTGTACTCCTGCTGTTCTTTCTCATATATCTCCTTGACATCCTAAAAGTTAAAAAATCTATTGCTGATGGTATGAAGGTCTCATAATCTCCTATCTATTTGTATTACGAAAATTACACACATGTGTATATACACATGCACACACAATCACTTTTATGTATACTTATCACCATTACATACATACACACACAGATATAAATATACCCAGTATTTAATAGGTGTTTGGTTATCATTCCTATAGCATAGGCACAGTCTAGTCAGGAGAAGATGGCCGTGTGTTGGTTGTTCTGAGTTATTATCATATTCAATTTAAATCTACTGTAATATCCATACTTATTGCAAATGTAAAATGTAAATAACAACCTGTATGTTAGTGGTATAATAACAATAAATAATAATCGATCCATTTATTATTCCACTGTTGGAATATGGGTCTCCTCTCATATTGAGAGAGTTAAGGCCATAGTCTGCTATGCTGGCCAAGTGTGGGTTGGCAGACTTGACACACCTTAGGATATTTTGTTTTATAAATTCTAAGATGTGTAGGTTTCCTCACAATGTTTTCCTTTACCGTTAGCATGTGATATTTAAACTTAAAACACACTTTTGTAAAGAGGTGTGAGCCATGTATTTGAACCTAGCACCTCCGGTGTGAGAGGCTACATTTTTAACCATTAGGTTATCACTGTAAATCAGTGATAAAAAAGATATTTAATTAGGTACCTCACAAGTAGTCTCAGGAATCTATTAGACATTTTAAACAGGTCTTCATTTCAATAGCAGATGATTAATACTTGTGTACAATAAAACCTCACAAGGTCAATACCATAAAAGCAATTGGAAAAGTGTATTTAAATGTGATTTGTATCAGTTTTTGTTTGTTCTTATAACTGCCTCAGCAATTTGTTAGTGAAATATTGTTACTAAACAGTTCCTTAAAAGGAGTACCATTTGTTTAACTAAATGCAGCTAAGACTGTATCTCCATTTATTCACCAATTTACAAGTTACAAGATTTAATATATTATAATAATAATGTCTTGGCACGTCACAGTCATCTAATCTCAAACTAAGCATCAAGAGAGCTTGTGTTATGGTAACCTGATGGTTGATGAACTACAAATATACATATAATTCTATTAATATTGGTACACTCACGCACAGAACAAATTCTTGTGCTCATCATACAGAATAAACTTAAACACACAACTCCCAGAGCAAAAATCAGGGTCACTTATCACTGCACCAACAGACCAGTAGATGCTTTACAAATTATAATGGAACATCTTACAGTTTCTGCATTCTCATCATTATTTTAATTTTCTAACATTTATGAAAAAAATATTTTAGAAAAGAACAAAGTGTTACCTCAAAAGTTTGAAGATCAGCTTTTGTAGGTTTGGGAATGAATTCAGATGGGAGGACATCTGGATTCTGGGCACAGATAACTTTAAGGCACTGGTGATGCTGCTGTACTGTTAGAGCTGACAGCTTCAAGTATGGTGGCACTGGAAGTAAACCTGGTATGTCCACTTCCGAGTTTCGGTCGTTCTAAAATAACAATGTTTTTTTTTCAAATATATGTATAGTGAATGAATATATAGGTAAAAAGCTACATAATAGTCTAAGAATACATATATGTCATTATTTACTAGACCTAGGTCTGTCAGATCAATTTCATTATTAGGCCTATATGTTTAGAAGTGATCAGATGTCTTATAAAAGAAACTGAAATGCAGAAAGTTGCACTAAATATATTTCTAGTTACTTCTTGTGATTTTGAAAACACTTTGTCCCAATCAATCTTGGACGGTCTTCTCCGTTCTTCCTCTTCATCACTGGATATCAAGGGGTCACGAAATTTATTACGAAGAATTCTTTCTGTCACCGAATTGTCCAAGTCTTCTGGCTTAATAAAATGTTCTTCTGGCTCTTTATAATTCCTGAAAAATAAGTAAGCTGCTAATGCTGAACAATACTCATTGAACAAAGCAGTATGTCCATTATGGTACTTTTTGAGTATTTTCCAGTAAAAAATAATTTCTTACCAATCAAAGTTTAGTATATGGTCCATCATCTTTGTAAGGCACTTGAAGTCTTCTTGGTAGAAATCAACGCAAATTTTGATTCGAAAAAATGTATATCAGAATGTTAAACATGACCGGCGATTCTAAGCATTGCATCTATACGCACAAAAAATTTAATATCATGTTTAATAGTACATAAAATTAACAATGTATTCATATATTTGACTGAAAATAAAGATGCGATTACTTAGTTCACTTCGTCGATACAGTACATTATAGATAATATACGAGTCCGCTTGAAAACCCAGCACAGACAATACCAAATGTACGCAGACATGACAGTGACAGGCTGACAGCTAACAGCCGTATTATCTTTTTTACTACAGAGTGCCTGCCTCGTTAGAAGACTAGTTGCAAGCGCGACTGTCGGTCAGGAGGTCCTGGGTTCAAATCCCGGGGCGGGTACTATTGGATTTTTCTGATTTACAATTTCTAATAGTGGCTTGGAGTCTGGATCTGTGCCCGGTATATGGCAATAGGCTGGTGAGCCTATATTACGTGGTGACGTATTCCATGGGACGTAAACATAACTGGTGAATCGTGGGAGTACATTATATTCCTCGGCCTACCTTTTCGGGGATTATATACGTCATAGTATGTTACTACAGATTGCGCGATGTTTTTCCTTTATTATACGAATTCTTATATCCCAGAATTCGATATTGTAACTAATTACACGTTAGTGAGTTTAAATTTCCCGTTTACGTATTAATGACGAGAATTTTTTATAAGCAGTGTATTATCTGTAATTAATCAAAAAACTGGATGTCTAGTACTTTTTCGTTTTTTTACATTTTTTGGAAGGTTTTCGTTTCCGAATTGTCTCTTTTTTCAAAAGATACAGTCCTGTAACAAATTCTTTGCTGATAGGGTAAAAGTTTTCAAGTGTTACTATTAATTGGTGTTTAAGATTCTGCAAGGAGTGGAGAAAAGGAGGAGAGGGCAAAAGGACGTAAGCGTTGTGCATTAACTCGAGATTTAGTCGGTTGACCGAATTGCTATGGATAGTACAAAATCACTTCTGAATAAATGTTTTTTTCTGTTTTGCACTACTATTACCTTCGAACTATAACAATGTTTGTATATCTGTAATATCAATGTTGTGTATCCTATTTTGTACAGGGATGTAGTATACGTAGGTGTGTATGTACAGCATATGTACATATGTATGTGTTTCTTTACCTATACACATGTTTCTGTTCTCATTAGAGGCGCCGATTAACCGACTTTTTTGCTCACTGTACAACCTTTGAACTACCGACTAAGATAATTAAGTATAACAAACATCACTTTCTTTTCTTCAACGTTAAATATGATGTGGACTGTATTAATAGGTGTGTAGACACTGATTGATACTAAATGCAAATTTTACTTTTTCTGATAGTTCTATGCATAAAAACTTTGAAAATCATAATATTGTTGCATAAATTTAATTTGCATTTTGAAAAATGTCATGAAAAGACAATATTTTTGGCTTGTTGTCACGTTATACCGAGTACTTATCCCAGCGCGGTGACGTCACGGTCCTTTGTAGTCTGTACATTCTGGCGCTTGGTTGTCATTGGGTTTGTTTTCTAAGTAAACTGTGTTATTTATTCTAAAAATGGTAAAATTTACTAATTACTTTAACAAAAATGGAACCTGGATTTATGAATGGCAACAGCTCGAATTTGCCGATAGTTGATATACTAACTAGTGGTTGGTAATTACTTCGCAACAAATAGCAACTTCTGTGTTGCAGAATTTAGTGATGTGAAAACATTAATGTAAGTAACATATTTATGATAAATTGGATGGCAAACAATTAGGTCTCATACGCATTTGAGATATGGTACCAGTTATATGATATTGTATGTAATTTTCCCTATCATTAGGCATCTAAAATATTATATTTACCGTAGAAAACATTTAACTTTAAAGCTACTTAATTTAAATAATGTTATTGTTTTTAGACAAATTGCGGGTTATAACACTTGTACCTATTTAAAAACTATTTATTTCACCTAATGCATGACGTATTCTAAAGTAAATTGAGTGGACAGATCTTCTGGGAAAATAGACTATGCTACGGGCAAAAACAATTCGAACCAATTCGAATTTTAACAAAAATGCAACACTTAAATCAAAACGATTTTCACAAAAATATACATTTTTCGATTTAGGTGATTTCTCTCTCCAAGCAAGTCGAAACCACTGTTTTCGTATTCCTGGAGTATTTGGCACATAAACAAACACTTTTTGGGGTGTCTTTATTGTTGTACTTATACATATGGGCATGGCTCAATATTTGTAGAACTTAGATTCAATTTTATTATGTAAAAACTGAATTAATTACATTAAAAAACACCGTTTCAGTGGCCAACTGCCAACAAATACTCTTTGTTTAAGGGGCTGTGTCGTTAACTGTCCGCTATAACAGATCCTACGTATTTCGGAGGTAATTAAAAAAATTCAAATAATAAAGTGACTGCCTCATTGGTTGAGTGGTCGCAAGCGCGACTGCCGAGGTCCTGGGTTCAAATCCCGAGTTGGGTACTATTCATCATCATCATTATCGGTCTATTTCAGTCCGCTGCTGGACATAGGCCTCACCCAATGTGCACCATCGCGCCCTGTTCTCCGCTCGCCGCATCCACCATCTGCCTGCAGTCTTTCGCAGATCGTCATCCCACCGGGCAGGAGGGCGTCCTACACTACGTTTTCCAAGCCGCGGTCTCCACTCCAGAACACGCCTTTGATTATAGTGCAACAAAATGGCGAACTTCATAGATAGTTATTATTGTATCCGATGAAAACCATTTGGAGAGTGACTTTTTTATTTTTAGACTTTTGGCAGACGGGCCACCTGCTGGTAAGTGGTCACCGTCGCCTATGGAAAGCCATAATGCCATAATGCTCCGGAAAAACCGCGGATGTAAGCTCATTCCACATTTTGCAGGTGTGCGGCAAAAAGGATCGTCAAAACTGAACTAGGATGTCTTTATGCTTAAAAAAAACTGATTGGAAAATGTCCAAGATTTTGTCTTTATCTTTTTGTTTGGTTAAGCTTTTAGTAAACAAGCATGTAATTTCTACTTACGGTCTATTATTTTTACACTCATTTTATTAGCTTCACTTGTATGTATGTAT
>DWJK01001148.1:0-18021 GCA_018248815.1 Croniades pieria auraria | reverse complement strand
AAGGACCCGTCAACGCTTGTTTAGAGAGCCCAATTAGCATTATCTTGTGATTAATATCGTTGATATCAACACATTGTACCAAAATATTATAAATCTTTTTGCAATGATATCACGGAGGATGTTCCCATCGTATGTACAATTGTGCAATAAGTACCATATCGTCGGATGGTACGGAAGAATTTTTGTTCTTCGTTAATTTCGCTATACAAATGTAAATAATGAAATTTATACAGTCTATTTTAACATTACTGCTAATTAACTGAATGTTTGGTCGGTTAATCTTGATATCGAAATTAATCGTGTTAGATAACTGACACGATTTTTATTAATATCTTATTTTTCGTAACAGTAAATCGTGGAAGTTTTTTAGTTATACGAGTATTTTGACCGCCTTGGTTTTATCATTACTTGATATAAGTCGCACAAGACTCGAATCTGTCTGCTAAGTAGCATTGGAAGTCCATGACAGAAAAAAAAATTATTCTCTTTACACCATCAGTGACGAGCTGCGGTCGTCGTCATTTCGTTTTCTGCTGTTGGAGTTTTTAAATAATCCGTTGACAAATTTACCAGCTGATGAATGTTTTAGTAATAGAATAAAAATAATTCATAAACATTAATAAATGACATTTAATACTTTATATTGCCTTTTTATTAATAATTTGTGCGAATTCTGGGTGCGCTTTTGCGCCTCTGAGGTTGCAGTAATCAACGATTACGATATAATTGGGTTTAATGAATATATGCGCTTAAACTATTTAAGACTTCTACTCCAGCTCAAGTTTAGGTCACTGCCAATTAAAAAAGTATTAATTCAGCTCAATTAATTTAATACACAGAGGAATTGGATTTACATATGTAAATTAGTAGTAGTAGTAGGTAGTAGTTAGTTCCTGACCGTATTCGGCCACAGCGACTGGGGACCAACTAACGAGAGCTTCGTTGATGCGCTCTCTTATGACTAACATAACCGATTTTTGCAATGAATGTGCAACCACATTCGCTGCATGTCAGTACTCCTCCGATATAATTGTAATGAATGGCCGCAGGTAAATGATTAAAATATGTAAATTAATTAATCTATGACAAAATTAATCACAATTCTATTTCTTGAAAATTATATCTGGCAGCTGCGTGTTAATTATATAAACAATATAATAATAATACATTAGACTTAGTTTTAAATAGGCAGCACGGAGTCAGGGCTGTTGTTGACGCGACCACGCCTTCAGGATAGACCACTTTTACTTTTAAGCTCTGTTGTTGTCGTAGAGGGGCGGTCAAATTTGGCGCGTGCGTTTATCGCTGCAGCAGTGCTGAGTGCGGGGGCAAAGCACGCTCGCGCCTCCGTGAGCCACCTGTGAGTAACCACGTGCGCGCATTCGGCCAGTGCGTCAACCAAGCTCGCAACTGGCAACCAACACCGCAAATATTTCGCAGGTACGTGCGTAACAGACGAGTATTACTATTACTATATTTTCATCCACCTTACCCGCAAATTGTTATAATCTGAATTTAAATGGATTCTTGTTACCAATTGATTCCGTGGATATAGAAGTATATTGGAAACCCGTAACTTATCGGTTCAAGTTTTTTCGGTTAATGGAATATATATTTTTTAAACATAACGTTAATTAAATTTATATTGTACGTTGTTTGTTACATTTACATAATAAACTTTTAGATGTATTTTCTTTTACCTAAAGTGGGATCACTGCATAGAATATTTTTTATTTCCTTTATGCTTATAATTGCAAAATTTATTTATTTATAATAACTAAATTTATTTATCAAAGTATTATGCATATTTAAACTAAAGAGTAGATTTATAGAATTAAATATAAAGATTTATATAGAATTATATTAAGTGAGTAGACAAGTCGGAAAAATTGAAAAATTTTTGAAAAACCATTCAAATGAAGGCGTTTGCGCTGCGTACTCGTATATTACGATTGTAGGTGCGCTATAACTGTGTTATAAATTGAATAAAGCAATAACTGGTCACGCCAAGGATAATCTCTTGTACTTGTCTTGTGCATCAAATAAATATTAAAAACTGCGACATTGTACCTATATTACGTAATTCGACAAGATCCAGGTCAGCGGCGCGCTATTTGAGAGGCCTATGTCCAGCAGTGGACGGTGACCGGTTGATGCCGATGACGTATATTTACAAGGGAATTTATATAATTGCATTAAATAAGACTAACATTAGATATTCATGAACATTACAGCATTAGATCGGCGACTTTAAGTAGGGATAATTTAATGCCGTTGTTTGGAATTGTTACGCAAGCACGGACAAAATCGACTCATTCGTGTATGAATAAATTAGTTCGGCTGAATAATTATTTATCATGAGACAGTATAAAAAGGTTGGTGTAAATATTATTTACGTGAAACACGATCGAACATTTACTTTGGCTACTGTGATTCGTTAATTGAAAATATCGAAATGGTCCCCATTTTTGATCGGTTAAGAAATGTAGTTTAACAAGCGAAACAGCTAGTAAATGTGGACAAATTTACACTGAAATACGATGGGATAGAGGTAATCACTATGATACAGCTTAAACAATAGTTCATTGTCTGATAATTCGCTAGCTATGTGTTTACTAACATGTTCTCTACGCGCCAACGATGCTCGATGGATAACAAGGGGAGGAAGTTGTTCTTGACGTCCAATCTTCGCCATATCTGTTCTACTTACGTACCTTATTTACTCATCCAATGTGCTTAGAGGTACGATGTTTTAAGTAATAATAATACCTCGGGACATCGCGCACGGCCTTCTAGTCCCAAAGTAGGCTAGACGAGAGCCCGTGTTATGGTAACAAGACCTTCAACAAACTACATATAAACATGTTGATAGAAATACAAATATACTTTTATATATATCTACATACATGTGATATGCAGTTATGCAGTGATAGCCTAGTAGTTAAGAATTCAGCCTCTCACTCCGTGGGTGCTGGGTTAAAATCCATGGCGCGCATCGCTACAAAAGTGCGTTTTAAGTTTAAATATCACTTGCTAACGGTGAAGGAAAACATCGTGAGGAATCCTGCACACCTTATTATTTATAAAAAAAAAAATTCTAAGGTTTGTGAAGTCCGCCAACTCGCATTTGGCCAGTGTGGTAGACCTTAAGGCCTTACCCCTCTCAATATGAGAGGAGACCCATATTCCAACAGTGGAATGATAAATAGGCCAATTATTATTTATTTACATATGTAAATGTTAATACATATCTATATAAATATCTTTTTCACATCTATACACAAAATAAATATTTGTGCTTATCGCACAATATATATCCTAGATGGAAATCAAACCTGTGGCTCAACGGTCAGTTTAACTAACCACTGGACCAACGGGTTAGTTAAAATTTTTATAATACTTTAAGCTATAATCTGCAAAAACGGATTCTGTACAGTTGACATATAATATCAAAACCTACCATTTAACCAACACCTTGAACTCGTGCAGTAAGGGATGGCCTCTCGCTTCCAACTCTGGTTAAGACCATGGTCAAGAGCGATCAGATCAGATCATGGTCACAAGCAAACACGTTATGTGATAGATAGGAACAGTGGAGGGCGAGAGAGCAATGTTTTGTGAGCATCGCAGTAGGAGTTTGGGGTATAAGAGAAGAATTTATCAAGTCCTCATAATTATGGTCTTGATGATGAACACTGGGATGTTGCGAACTAATATGTACATATCTAAGGCACAAAGCTGGTGTACAAAATTTTTCTGCGTCTCTCAAAACTAATCAGGACAGATAAATTTTAGTTCTTAGGCAAAACTGATTTTTTTTCTTTAATCGAACCGTTTATTATTCCACTGATGGAATATGGTTCTCCTCTCGTATTGAATGCTTCCGACAAATGGTGCTAAAATAAACATCGTGTTAATCAGTAAGAATTCAGTGCATCCTTTTGGTGGAATAATGAATGAAACAGTTTAATCATCTACACCTTTTCAGCGAATCAATGTTACCGGATATTCACATTTTTAATTTACCATCACATTAAATTTAGTAAACCATTATAATCCGCTCATTCCACAATTATATTCGTAATTTTTTTCGCAAGTAGGAGAACAGCGGCGATTCGTGAACGTTATATGAATAACAGGAGGACCATGTTTTTTGTTTCTATGATATGCATTTAATTATGACCTCATATATTAATTGCAATTATTATTTAAAACGTATCATCACGCCTGCAATCCCCGAAGGGGTAGGCAGAGGAGTGTAGTACACTCCCACGTTTCACCACTTACGTTTACGTCCCATGGAATAAGTGGTGAGCCTATTGCCATACACCGGGCACAGATTCAGACTCCGAGCCACTACTAGAAACTCTAAATCAGAAAAATCCAATTGTACCCGACCTTGAATTTGAACCCAGGACCACCCGGTCGGCAGTCGCGCTTGCAACCACTCTACTACCAATGAGTCTAGTTATAATTTTTTTTTAAATCTATTCTTGAGTTGCTGGCACCACGTTGCAGTTACGTACAAGAGCTTCATATGCCTAGAATTAGTATCTAATTTCATATAACTGCTTCCTGTACACAATAGGTCTAATTGATTAGATAATATGCCTCGTAACCGGTTGCTCTAATACGGAATAATGGTAATTTAAGGATTTACGATGTTTTTCGTGTTTGTATCATTGTAATGAAGACAAATTTAATATTAATGAGCTATTTATTTATTAATAAAATCAAAATCACGTTATTTAATAACTAATATTATAACGAATATTTCTTTTGGAGAAAATGAGCATAAAATGAGTTCAATGATAGAAAGGCCAATATGGGAGGTAGATTTCACAAAATATCTTTAATTTATTTTGTCATATCATCGATTTACGACTCGTAAGCCATATTTATAGGCAGATTACAGGTTTACAGATAGCTGTGCTAAGAAAAATAGTGACTTAGATAGATATTTATTTTCGACTAGCACTACTCTGTTGGTATTGCCCTGTGATTTAAAATATATCGTTTCTTATAAAAATGTTGTTTTTACAATTTCGTCACAATTTACCACTTTTGAATAGAGAAAAAAGTGTTTTCATTTCTCTTGAGGATCGATTTTTAAGAAATGATTCTTGGTGAATGTTTGTGTGATAAAGACCATAATGACACTTACACATAATATAATTATGTATATATAAAAGAAATGAATTTGCTCCCCGATGAAATAAAAATATACTAACTTCGAAAACAAATAATGCTTATCACAAGATTTATTGATAATTATAATACGGTATTATTGTGGACTCGGGATGAGTCACGCTGCTTTTGAGTTACAGACGGTCATGTAGACAAACAGGAAGAGAGACAAAAAGACAAAAATGTAAAAGGATTAGGGCCAGCTAGTCATAAAATGAATATTTGTGCCATAACTTGGCTACAAAATTAAATGTTTAGAATAGATTGCAAAATATTCGATATGTTTGATTGTTGACAAAATGGCCCAAACTAGATTTTAAAATTTCCGCTGACTTAATGTACGGGTTATAGGAATACTACGCTCGATCTTTTGATCATGAAACGTTCTGTTTAGTATCGGAACAGGACGGTTTCCCAGTATGGCAGGCAGTCGGTTGCACAACCATTCTAATTGCCAAGAGTTTACACGACAACGACTTTCTTCGAATTAAACAATGCTATGCGCAGCTCCTTTTTGGTATCGTTTGTTCACTATACAATTGATTTTTTAAATATACGTGTTATCTTCGGAATCAGTGTTTTGATAGGTACAAATTTATTTACTGAAAGTCTATTACTTTGTTGTGATGAGTCTATTTGATTTTGTTTGTCTTGTTAACAGTTTCGTTGCATGGTAATGTTACGTTCACATTTTTGTTCATTATTTAATTGCGTAATTATTTTACGCCAATTTATATACATAGTTTAAAAGTATATGCCTAATAAATTGCCTCCAAAATATTGCACAAGTAGTTCATGTTTATTTAACGTCTTATCTCGCAGTAGGTCTTATGTAATTCGATAAATTTCTTTGCACGAAAATAATTGGCTAAAATATGAAGAAGGATAACAATCTATATAAATAAAATGATAAAAGTCTGCCGTTACTCTAAAACTGATGGATGGATTGTAAACAATTTTTTTTATTCACTTCTCAGATACTTGGTCCTAACCCTAAAAAAAATATTACGAGATCTTCATTTAATGCAGTCATTAAAGTTAAGAAATTATAACTTTTTTTTTAAATTAGCCGTCTATTTTTGGCTTCAAAATTTTTTTGATTTCTTGTCGGTACGTAAAATATATTTCTAGCTAATATCATAAACGCAGACTAAGTGGACGCCTATCAGCTAATAACTCATATTAACGTGGGCATAAAAACTTAAAGAGAATTTTTTTAATAATATTACATAATGACATGGATGGTGGAGTCGCTGGCTGTGAATGAATAGGCTTACCATAATTTACCGGTGAGCTTGAGTTTATTAATTTATAAATCTACATACTGACGGTGTAAATAATATGTAGATATTCCTTATTAATATTTAACGTCTTTCGTTATGACGGTTAAGGAAATCATTTTGATGGATCTTGCAAGTTTGAGAGTTCCTCGTAGTTTTATTAAGGCGTATGACGTCTGTCAACACTTTAGGAACGTGACACAGTCTTTGAAACCCTTTCACTATGTAAAAGAATCATTCAAGGATTGAATGGATTGATGATGACGGGCTTTATTGATTTAATTACCTCAAATCTAAGCTTTCATCGTCATCGTCATCACATAAGCCTTTACCGTTCCACTGCTGGACAGGCCTTTCCCAAGGTGTGCCACAAAACCCGATCCTCCGCAGATCTCATCCAGCCGCTACCACCTGCCTTTTAAAGTACGTCCGTCCAACGGGTTGGAGGGCGACCCACAGTACGTAAATATAAGATTTAGATACATTTACTGACTGCCTCGTTGGTCGAGCCGTTGAAAGCGCGACTGCCGTTCGGGAGGTCCTGGGTTCGAATTCCGGGTAAGGTAATATTGGATTTTTCTAATTTAGAATTTCTAGTAGTGAATCGGAGCCTGGATCTGTGCCCGGTGTATGACAATAGGTATTTATTATTCCATGGGACCTAAACGTAACTGGTGAAAAGTGGGAGTGTGAATACTACACTTCTCTGCTTATCTCTTCGGGGATTGCAGACGTGATGTTATGTTTTAATTTTAATGTACTAATACTTATAAATATAATACTTAAAAAAATACTTGGTTGTAAGTGAATCTTTGATTCCGTTAGTGTCGTTCGTTTTCACTCTCCGGTCGTTAGTTTATTTCATAACACTTACGACTCTCCCTAGTGGGCACTTTATGTACGAAAGTATTACCTCTTTGAATATTCTTAGCGACGTCTATTTACTACATTTTTGTGCGTGTTACATATTATACTCCTAATGATACTGCAACATTGTCGGCCTAATGCCGTTAATTAGAAGGAGCGTTAATTAAGTTACCTAAGTAACTAGAAGCGGCATTGTTTCGTGAAACATTGTTGCCGGTAAACATTTATTGTATATTTTTCCACAAATTGGCTACTTTGTATCCAATAATAGCATGTTTTAGAACACGGTTACCTCGAGACGCGGGTAACGTAACTATTGTGGTGTGAGCTTGGCTTAAACTTTAACAATTAGCAAGTGAACAACGAGAAGTTGTGTTGGTCACACGAATAATTTTTACCCGACTTATTTTCACTCACTTGTTTTCACTCGTAGCATATAATTTCTTATGACATGCTTTTCATGTAACTTTTTATATTCATTCATTCATTTCGTATTCATCACGTCGTTACATACATGGAATAATGTTATTTGTTCTGAACTTAGAAGTAATTTAAAAACAGATCAAATTTCAGGCGTCTTACAATTTTATTAGCTGCTGTTATTTTAATATAACGCCTGGAATAATTTACAGTTCTAGAATTAAGAGATTCACGGACTGAAGTTTTGTGCCAGACGATTTATAGTTAAATGAAATGAAACAAACAAACAAATAAATAATGAATAAGGATATTAAATTTCTAAATGTCAACTATATTAACAGTAGTGTCAAATATTTATTTATTTTAATTAATTTATTTAATTTTTATCTAAGAATATAGTATCCATTTCACAACTGGTTACGACTTTCAATAGGTACGAGTGTTGATTCGTGTATACATATATTGATTGAATTTGAATAGGGAAACGTTCATGTCCGGAACGTTAACCGAAATTACCTTATTATACACCTGCACGAGGTTTCCGCGCGTTTTTTATTTATATAAACAAGATATTTGGGAGCTGTGACAATAAATTGTCATAATAGTCTTTGTTTTTTATAATATTTGATTTTGTTTGCTTATGTAAGTGTCAAACACATAATGTGACCCGACATTATGTAAGTTTTTTATCGCACCCTGTCTTTTTTCGTTCCTTTCTACCGCGTACTTGCAAAGTGTGGAATAAGCTTCCTTCGGAGGTGTTTAAGATACGCTTTAATAGAGGGTCTTCAAACGGAGCGTCGAAAAGTTCCTTTAAGACAGGCAACACACAGGTTACCCATCTGATGTTGAAAGTTTTTATAGGCGACGGTGATTATTTCCAATCACATGGGCCGTACGCTTGTTTGCCTTGCCTTTAATGTAAGTACCCGGATGACCGAGCTTGGCTCGGTATTTTTATATTTGGTTAATATTAATATACCAATTGTATGGTATTATATTGTTTACAAGTCTTTTTTCAAAGATCTCTAGGCATTTTTAAGTGAACACGTGAGTTAAAAGAGATATTTTATCAATAATATAAGTTAACAATTGATTTTCTTGGTCTAACCTCAAACTGAACACTCATTGGCTTACAATTAGCGTAGTTTAACAACGCCATCTATTGAAGTAGCTTTAGTGTTGCTGTGTCGGTAAAGCAGTAAAGTTTTTCGTTGCCTGAAAACACGGATAAAACGAGATTTTCCAAAAATTTTACCTAGCTAGATCGATTTATTGCTCCCGAAACTCCCTGCTCGTTTAAAGGTATTAGATAAAATAACTCCAGCATACACCTTCGCAATCGTTAACCTGTTTCGAGTTAATGGCGTCCCATGAGTTCGATCTTCAGCGTATATTCTGACATGGAAAGTTATATATAGGAGGGATGTTGTAACAGATCAGTTACGGAGATACGGTAGTTCAAAATATTTACAGCTCAAATAGTTAAACACTTCTATTATGGAATATGTCGTGAGCCTATTGAAACAATAAAGCGCTAAGTATTAAATAAATAATGATGAAACATTAAATAAATAAAATATACGAATATTTCCCACTCAGCTAGCCGACAACCTGCTCTGTACTGTTCTAACTGCAAAACGTAATATCTTTATATCCAGCCAGTATTATTGTACTCCTTCGTGCGAAACAATATTAGTAGGTAAATTATAATTGAAATGCAATGTTTCGTCACCGTAAAAAAACTATTTATAAACACAAACTAATTTTTTAATGGGGAACATAACTCTTGACACATATGTATGTACGTACATCCGGCTAAAGTAGTGGTAAGTACACAGGAATGTTTACAATTACCCGTGTCCCTGCAATCCCGCGGTTACGTGCGCACGAGTTTGGGGGTCGTCCGATCTAGTTATAACCGCATTGCAACATGCTTAATCGGTATAGATCGATTGTAACCCTCAAAGCCTTATGTATCTGTGTATGTATTTGCAACCAAATACAAGCATTTAAGTAATGAGTGCGTAGTCAAATGTCAGTTCTTACTTAAATGTCGAATGATACTAATTTGTCTGCTTAAAATATCTATGTACACACCAAATCGGCTGACAAAAACTAGTCACTTGGCTTCGTAGTACGTAACGTGATCGGACTTCATCATACATATGAAACATGACCTGTCATTGATATACGTTTGAACTGAATATTAATAATTATGTATTGAATAATTGCTCTTAAATTACCTTTTCTCATATAAATTATCAAACAAGCATTAAGTTTACTTAGTATTAGTGACGTAACTACATGGAAATGTATCGCCCTTAACGATTAATTGGAGTGTTGAGTTCGATACCATCCGTATCCCGAGCGTCGTTACACAGTCTAGTTTTCGAGCTTTCTAGAAAGACGTATATAGTGTGAACTAGAATTGTTGAAATAAACCCAAGGTTTAACCTACTTATTATTGTGAAAAAACGTATTTATTTTTATTTAGTATAAATTTATTACTTTTTTTGCAACATTTATTGCAAGGTAATGTATGCGGTTAAAAGAGCTCGCGTTTAGGTGTCACCTGAGCAGTGTGGCTGTCGGCCGCAGAGCATGTTTCCTAATCGACATGAAATTCAAGATGCTGCCAGTTAAGGCGCTGTTCACATGTGCGATAAATCTTAAATTAACCCGAGCAGTGTTATATTACAGATTGTGTACAAATAGGTTTGTTTTATCTTCATATTAAATTATAGTTCCTTAGATTCGTGTAAAGACTTAAAATATTTGCTTATAAATATAAGTTGTTATGTGACGCTGTTACATGAATAACAATAACAGATCAAGGCAGTCACGCAACCTTTTAATATTTACAATAAACGAGACATAGTTCGAGTTCAAGCTGAGTTAACCTTGTAGGTTTAAAGAAATGTACGTTTTCCGTTGGCTCCGGCACGGCGCGCCTACCGCACGTGGGTATAATCGAATATTTCAATATTCACATCGACACACATTAAACGGTAAAGACTGCAAAGCTTTCACTAACAGTTAATCATTAATTAAATTAATCAATTGCTGTGGACGGCATAGACAATAATTCATTTTTTCGTCTTACTTTTACGAAGTATATTAAAATTTTAATAAAAACCTACAGTCGCAAATGTGCACCGCATAAAATCATATACGCGTCTGACAAATTTAAAGTTAACATGTATTAAAAGTAAACTTTACGACTAAATTATCTCTACTCGCCTATTGACTTTACGTGTGGTTAACATTTCGACCTGCCCGTAGAATAAAGTTCCATAAGAACATGTGACCAACACACTTTTTCTTTATTTTTTAGACTCTTTAGATCTATATTTTATGGCAGTGAAACAAAAATTTAAATAAATTAAAAAAAATTAAACTTTTGTTTCCCTACCATAAAATATAGGCCTAAAAAAGTCGGAAAAATAAAGAAAAAGTGTGTTGGTCACATGTTCTTATGGAACTTTATTTTACGGATAAGTCGATATGTGTATGTATGTACGTGTATATATATATACATTTTGATTACTTGTGCATCTTTTAAACCCAATTTCTATTGAACCAATGAGGAATTTAAAGTTCTAATCAAAATGTTATTTTTATTTAACGGCTGATAAAGTGTGACTAATATTGTTTCAATTTACGAATCATATTTTATTAATAAAGACATTTTTGTATCTCCTGTCTGTTTGTTTGTAGCGGCTTTGAGCCACTTATCCATATTCTTACATTTAAAATGACATCTAAGATCATGTTCAGACCTTGTCTTGTCTTTAGATCTGTGCAAGTCTCATAGTTTCGCTTATTAGGCATCTTCAAATATTGTCACACTGTTTTTTTGTAATCTGTAGTATGAATAAAGAATTTGAATTTTGAAAATCTAATTTGTAAACAATACATGTATTAAAATGACGAAATTTATCTGTCCAAAAGCGATGTTCGTACAAACGAGACGCGGACAGCCGGCAATACAACTGAACCAGTACAGATACCTCAGAGCTGAGAGTAACATGGGGAAAACTAGATGGAGATGCGCAAGACGATGTTACGGGTGCAGAGCTTCGATCATAACATTTGAAGAAGTGATCATAAAGCGCACAGACTGTCACAACCACGATTTGTGAGGCAAGAGGACCATGTCTGGAAAGACATACTTAAAGGATAGAATCGCTGTTAAGCATGATGTCAGAACAAAGCGAAGTTGACAAGTTGATAAGCGATTTCATGGTAATAGATTTATAATATGATGGATTAATGTATGGTACCGGATTGCTATGACGTCAAGATTTTAATGTAAATATAGTTTTATAAATTAATGAATGTTTCACAATACAATTAATTTTAATTAATTCATTACTTTATATATAATGTCCATGTCGCGGCGAAGAAATAACATATCCCCCGATTCTATGTCGGGAAACCAGGGTGTCCGTAAGACCCTGGATAAACCCGGAGCTGGCAGATAGCGATATGGCTCAGCCTATCTAGGCACGTCTAAATGCTCTAGCCACTTCTGGGCCGTAGCTAAGGCGGTGCGAAAAGCCGTACTCTGCGATTCCAATTCGCATGCTCGACGAGAAGATTTTGGGCAAAAGCCCCTCAGGGACGGCCTATGTCTAGTAGGAGACAAGCTGATGATGATGATGATGATTAGTCTTTGACTAATTTTGACAATATCACTAGTTAGATATCAGTATGCGCGAAGGCATTTCAAAATATGTTATGATATAAGTAATTATTCCATAGTCATTTTGTTCAGGTAGCGATGCGTACCTTCTGCAACCATTAGGGCAGTAGCGTGAGTGTGGCAGCGAAACAAGGTGTTGCGTTACTGTTGGAGGCGAAGAGCTGAAGATCGAGGTCAGTGGCGTGCCAATGAAGAGGCCTATGTCCAACAGTGGACGGGAGCAGGCTGATGATGATGATGATGATTACCGTGCTCGCCAGTTTTTATATTTTTGACGGCATCTATTCATTATTGTTATATGACATACAATCTGTATTGCGGTAGTCGTGCAGTAAAGTGTCACTTTGTGTATATTTCATTATAAAATAACACAGTGAATGTTTTTTTCCAGCCGCAGTTTTTGTGACATCGGCCAGGGGTCAGGCGGCTATCCAGTTCGATAATAACGTATATTCCATAGACTATACGAACAACTTAAAGACCCGATGGCGATGCGTCAAAAGGGCAAAAGGGTGTCGAGCATCTATTTTCACAGTTGACAATGTTATTGTTAGGAATTCCGATAAGCATAATCATTCGTAGGTTCATGAGAAAAGGCGCGAAAATTTTCCAATGAAAAACAATCATGGCGTGTTCGTATTGGTGAAGTAACCCTCTTTGTTTGTTGTCGTCCACGATGAATAATAAAAAAAAAAATTTGTCTGTAACCAAATCAACAGTAGTAGAAAAATTGTTATATTTACTAAAGTCAAATGATCTATGCAACATGATACATATTGAACATAAATAAACGAGTTGTTACCTCAATAGAAAATATTTGTGATGATATGTTGGAAAATATAAATTATATATATGCAGATCATCGGCAATCATTCTTTACGAATAAATAAGTGCCGCCACACCATTAATGACTAAATGTTATTATTATACTTTTTGTGTTCTATATGAAAAACATCCTAATTCGCTAGTAATTGATAAAAAGAAAGACAGAAAGAAAATCTTTATTCCATCCAAATATAACATATAATAAAAAAAATATAACAAAAAAAAAAGTACAAAAGATACAAGAAAAAAAAAAACAAAAATATTAGAATTACCAAAAAAAATCAAAAAGGGATGGAAAGGGGGTGTACTCAGCCTTCCCTGTGGAAACTCAAAAGCTCAAAACATAGTACATCTTCACACTTATCATATATCAAAGAGCTATGGTGAAATATTTTGTTATGTTCAGTTATTTAATTCATTTAATTACTTTATTGTCTTTGAATTTCATAAACACAGTATGAATCCATTTGAATCCCGCAAGGGAGCACCTTGAGTCAACATATTTACCGTGTACATGAAAACATAGATATCGGCAAGTGTTTTAACTAAACTTTTAGAAACATGTAGTCATGATCTATGGGTAACCAATCCCTAGCAGCAGAATCCGTAGTCCTAGAAGCAGAAGAAATTCAAATATAAAATACTTCCCATATAGCACGCAATGGTAATATATAAACTAATGAAATTCTATTAAGCGGTAACATTAATCGAGATTTACATATAGTTATATGGTTGCCCCAATGTTAAACAATTTTTGATACCATTGGACTCCCTTTTGTAGATATTAATTGGGAAAAATAGCCCCCCCCCCCCTTTCTAAATTTATTGTTATATATATTCCGAACAAATGTAGTTTTTGGATATTTCTTTTCAAACGATCAAGGTTAATTCCATTACATTATGAATATCGATATGTTTAAAGAGGGTTAAATATTAAGAATACTCAACGAAGCTATAATTTCAGACGCATTCTTCGTGAAATCCAACCGCGGCCAAGTGGCCATCGCATACAATAATAATAGGTATTTAAAAGACTATTCGACAAGCTACAAAACTAGATGGCGCTGTGTGAAGAGAGCTATTGGCTGCAGAGCTTTCCTCACAACAGTGGAGGGAGTCATAGTTAAACAAGCTGATGAACATAACCATAAATAATAAATATCGTATCCAGCTACATACGTAATTATTCGGAAATGTGTCTTAATAATTACGTTTGATATTTTTTGTTCTATTATTATTTTCCCCACTTTTTACCATTTGTATTATATTATGTATCATGGCATAGAGAGACATACCACACACAGGATATACATCTATAATCAATTTAAGTGTTACCTGTTCATATTGATCATGTGTGTACGCACTGAAGGTTAAAATGTAAGGTAAGCCATTAATTTTTTACCATAGACAAACATGTATCATAGACAAACTGTTCTTAGATATATCAAGCTGTTTGTACCTTCGAGGAATTTCTACAGAAGTTTATTATTGATGAAACAAATATGTGTTCTAAATAAGTAAAAACTAATAAATACGTCGTGAAGTAAAGGAAATATATTGAAATTGCTTGTGTTTTCCGCACTGCTGCTGTGGTGTGATTTCAAATTATGCTTCATTGATCAATCTATTGGTAACGAATCCACTCTCATCATCATCGTCGTCATGAACGCTCTTGTAGTTCTTTTTGACTAATAAACTTTCTTAAATGGGACACGTGATTCCTTCAGAATGAAAAATGTTCGGGTTATAGTCCTCCACGCTCGTCGGGTACGGATTGTCCGCTTGCCTCAGAGAGCGTTTTGGAGAACTCTTAGGCGTCTAGGTTTCATTACTTTGTTTTCCTTCACCGTTGTATATTAAAAAGTAAACCCTTTTAGAAATGTAATAATAATTTACGGGTTACAAGGTAATAAAATATATTTGTAAGTGCCATGAGAGAGTTTTTGTTTTGTAGTTTTGTTTTGTCATATCGTTAAGGCATATACACTTTTATTTGGTCATAGGCATTTTATTTTTATGCTTTTATTTGGTCATAGTATGATCTTGCTTGAATACGCTTTTATTTGATTATTTTATAAATCTTTTGGTCATAATACCTTGGAAACTAAAGCGGCTACTTGACATTAATCCCATTTCCTACTAGAATAACTGTAGAAAGCTTAAATGGATTGGTTGTTGTCAAAAGATATTTAAAAGGTAGTAGAGGTATGTTCTTAGGTTTAAAAGACAAAATAAATATTTTGCAATAGTTTTAAAATCGTTGTTTGATATAAGTTCTACAACATTTCCTTTGTGATTATGACGCCGCCATCTTTAATTTTTTACATATACCCATTATGTGTATCGCTTAAAAGACAAAATTAACACTAATATTTTTGTTGCAGTTACTTTCGTTTTTAACAAAGACGGGAAACGGCTGGCCGTTTTCGATGGCTTCACCTATTATTCCTGCGACAAGATGGGTACCAACTTATCCGGAAGTATGTGGAGATGCACCAAGGGATATCCTTGTAAGGCTAGGTTCAAGGCATCCTACTCTGGGCAAGTGGTCCGGGTGACCACATTAGTCCACACTCACGAGCGACCATCGATCATGATTCATAATGGAATTTTGGTGAAGGTGAAGAAGAGGTATAGACGAGAAGCGCTTCTCCACCGT
Source organism: Croniades pieria auraria (assembly GCA_018248815.1). NCBI lineage: Eukaryota > Metazoa > Arthropoda > Insecta > Lepidoptera > Hesperiidae > Croniades > Croniades pieria. The sequence goes on along the minus strand of DWJK01001148.1, from coordinate 2,075 downwards.
TACGGCATTCCTTATGCCACTCATAATATGTAAATAATCTAACCCATGAATCACAGGAGAAAATCTAGACGGTTACGATTGGAGATATCCAGATGTTATTTTATCTTCGATTTTGATAGACGGAATATAAATATGTCAGGAATATTTGATTGAAAATCTAAGGTCTGTAATCGAATCTTAAACAGTCTGTGGGTACTTTGAAATATAAATTCTCGGGTGACCTATCAGTATCGAATTGGAGATTAAATGCTCTATTATCTGTAGCTATCCAACGTTTATAGATATTTTGTTATATATCTCACCTTTCAAATTACGTAAAATGGGTGCTTTATGAAAATATGCATTAGTTGTTTGAGATGTAACGATTTTCGAATTAACCGTGGTCGATATGAAAAATGTCCGACAGATATCCAAAAATGCAAAACAAATGCCTACTATCCATATCGCAGAGAATATAATAAAAAAAAAATATTTTTCAAAGGTTATCAAATTACAAAAGTTGTATTTTTTCATGGAAAAAATACTGTTTGTATTATTGTATAAATTGTATTATATTATTACCGTAAATATATTCAGCATATTTTTAATGCTATGTAGACAATTGATTGGTATCTAAATCTCTCTAATGTTGTTAGAATGTCGAGAAATATCAAAATTTCTGTTATCTGATTGAGCAGAGAAGGGTAGTACACTCCCACGTTTCATCAGTTTCGTTTACGTCCCACCATGGATAGTCATGGGGTACGTGGTATTCCAACTGTTAAAGCGGCCGTCGGTATCAGGGAAGGAATGATAGCTAAAAATCAATTGCGATTCTTTATCAAACCTAAATGATTTTAAAGCAATTTAGACTCTGTTGATTCGATGACAAACTATGACGAATAATATGATTAAATATGTACCGGCTTAACTCACGTACGTTATTCGGGATGGCCCGACTAGTTTCGGACCTGTACGAGGTCCTTCCTCTGTTGTCTGTCTCAGTCAGTCTCCGTCCCGACCTCGTTGCAAGCGGCGGGAGCTCGTGAGGAAGGAGCTCATACAGGTCCGAAACTAATCGGGCCATCCCGAAAAACGTACGTGAGTTAAGCCGGTACATATTTAATCATGTGTATAAATACTCACGAAACATTTAACATGACGAATGATGTTGACAGACTATTGAACTATCATATATTAAGATACTCGGTGGTAGGTTGATTGGTCTGTCTCGTTTTTTTCTAACCTGTAAATAAATGTCTTGTGTATAGAAAACGGCACTAAAAGCGAAACTCTGACGTAGTGAAGTAACATAGTCGAAGTCATAGTTAACTTTTGAATAATAGTTAGGGACAAGTCGTAATATTTGTTACTGTGCTTCAGTGAGCATGTTAAGCAATCGATCTCAGTTAATATAACTTGATAGATGATTGAACTTTGTCGGAGATAGAAAACTTCCGATACGCAGAATGCTCTAGAATGTTCGAGAATTTTCGGGAGGTTTCCAAAATTAATAGGTACCGAGGCGCCATTAACAATCTTGTACTGTACTAAACTTATTGTTTCGTTGGAAACATGTGAAATTTTAACTGAATTTTAAAATATTTATTACTTTTTATACTTAGTCGTTATTGTAAAGAATGTTGTTCTGTTATTATTACCTACGATAGTGAGTTGTTATTGTATATTATGTATGATTGATTATATTGCATCTTGTAGTATTTTGAAGTTATTAAACCTGATCCAAACCTTTGTCTTTTGATGCCTTACCTCGTATTATAATCTATATGAATTTTCTGCATTTCATATTTGGATTGTTACTCAAGCACTGATAGCCTAGTGGTTAACAATTCAGCCTCTCACTCCGGGGGCTGCTAGACTCAAAAACATGGCGCGCACCTCTTTACAAAAGTGCGTTTTAAGTTTAAATAGCACTTGCTAACGGTGAAGGTAAACATCGTGAGGAAACCTGCACGCCTTAGAATTTATAAAAAAAAAAAAAAAGTTCTAAAGTGTGTGAAGTCTGCCAACCCGCACTTGGCCAGAGTGGCAGACTATGGCCTTAACACCCTCTCAATATGAGAGGAGACCCATAT
>DWJK01001147.1:0-18024 GCA_018248815.1 Croniades pieria auraria | reverse complement strand
CATGGCGCGCACCTCTTTACAAAAGTGCGTTTTAAATTTAAATATCACTTGCTAACGGTGAAGGAAAACATCGCGAGTAAACCTGCACACTTTAGAATTTAAAAAAAATAAAAAATATTTTCTAATGTGTGTGAAGTCCACCAACCCGTACTTGGCCAGCGTGGCGGACTACAGCCTTAACCCTCTCAGTATGACAGGAGACCCATATTCCAACAGTGGAATGCTAATGGGCCGATTATTATTTATTATTATATTTTTACATAGTCCAATGAAATATAAAATAATACGCAGTATTTTTACATTTAAATCATTCATTAGAAACACGTTGCATTTGACACATGCTAACAGATTCATAAACAAAACTCAGCTACAAATACTAAATTGCAATTAATTCCGTTTTTGTTCGTGTTTACTCTGTATGCTTAATATTGATGGTAACCCACTAATTATACTAAATTATGTTACCATTCAATTATTCGTATAAAAAACTAACTGTGTGAATATTATTGTTGTTAGTGCACGCTAGAGAATGCAAGTAAATGAAAGGCAGAACACGAACCAAGCAGTTTCACTTTATTAAAATGTCAATAAAAAAATAAATCCGCGCCAATTTGCATGCATAATATTGGCGCCAAATCGTTTTACGATATATTTATTTTAAAATAAATTTATATTTATTTCACATAATGTAACACACTTGTAACATAATATAATCTAATTATATAAAACCAATTATATAAAGGAAAATTTTTAATCCGATATTACGTAATAAAAATTTTCCTTTATATAATTGGTTTAATATAGCTAATTAGATTCCATTATTACATGACATATTCCAATAAGATTTACGGGACAATTTTAATAGTCTAGTGTAATTTTGGAACATCGTAAGTAACGAAATGGCAAAATCGATATAGCTAAGATGGCGTGCTATAGGCAGCCCAAAACCCTGTCACTGCCATATACCAAGAGAAATAAAATGATTAAGAATTTGTATGCATACGGAATTCATTGATTGTGAGCTAATAATATTAGTATATTTTACTAAAAATATAATTGGCGTCATTGTGATATCGTCATTAATTTGATATAAAACGTTTAGGATTCGAATTAAAATATATCGTACAAAGCTTGTGAAAACGAATAAATAAAAAAGATTTCAACTTTTTGAAGCAGATCCTAAACATGTCTACTTATAGAATTAAAAACAAAACTAAAACAAAGCATACTATTACCTATATGATGAGTCAGAATCTTTATTCATTAAATATAAAAGATATTACAACAAAACCAATCGTGTTAGCGCGGCGTGTGTAGACTAGGGCCGCGCCTCCGTCCACTACATCTGCGAAACTGCACCCAGACGTATAGGACATCTCTTTAGTACAGGACACCCCTCTGTATACATCCATAGTCGTATAGCGTATAGGCAGCATGACTAACAATTTGCACTCGCCGCCGAGAATCGAAACTTTAACTAATTGTATTAATATGCTATTTCTCGCACATGTTTTAAATAAATCGAAAATGTTCTCAACTAAACACAATAAAGATCGAGCAAATTTATTTTTAATTAGATGTACGAGAACTCTATAGAGGAAAACAAATCTTCAAACGGACAATAATATATATATTATCTGAAAATTACTTATTTAATAGTGATATAACTATACTATAATTCCTTTAATTATATCTAATAAGAATGTAGTCAACCTTAAAACAAATATAACTTATAAAATAAAATAAATTTAATTTACCGTGTCCCTTTAAAAATTTACAGCCCTTTTTAAATTTTTTTTTTCTTTCGCTTGCTTGATATACATTCAAATTTATAAATATAGTAGAAATACATTCTTATAGGACATCACTAAAATATTTTTTACGTAGGTATACATTAATATTTAAAAGGCTTCACAAATATACCGCAATATTATACATTTACAAATCAAATTCTATAACTTAAAAATTTCTTCAGTCAGTTATTTAGTTGTAAATCTTCATAATAATTTGCCCTTAAATCGAATCAATTCACTATTATGCTGATATTCAAACGCCTATACGAAAAAACCACCCACACGTTTCTACAGAGCACCCTACACCCTTACAATGTATCATACTAGTTGGATGAGTAAGCATTGATATTCACCTCTTTAGAAAAAAAAAACGGTTTAAAAAAAAATAACTTACTTTTTTCGGCCCATTCTGCACGATGGTCTCGTATTCCAAGCCTTCCATCGACATCGTTCTCACAAATTAAAAAAAAATCACACAAAAAGTATGCACTTGGCGTTGTTTTATGAAAATATCCTTAATAAATTGTCCACTCGATTTTATTATACGGCTCTTAAAGCAATTTTTACAATAGTAAAAACACTACAAGGCTAAATAAATCACTGTTTCCATTAAATACTAGACTGAATGGAGTATTCGAGCGCTAATACGTCGTGCCGCCGACCGGCACGGGTGCAACAACCAATATTAAACGCCTACACAGCCTCCCTTGCTCTCTAGCGAATGAACACATACAGAGGGAATGTAAATGTATGTATAGAAAGTTGATATATTTATATCTATACACCTTAACTTAAGGTGCGGCTTCTCTACTACGATTACGTTTTTAGTTAAATAGCATGTTTATTTTTCCTAATATAATATAAAGCGTAATATAATGTAACGTTACCGTAATTATTTAGAGAACTTATAACATAATATATTCCTTGAGAACGAGGCAATTATGTAGTGTATTTCTTCTGTTACATATAAATGTAGTATTCAAAAGAAAAAAGCTTTTCTTAACACTCATTTTTATAAATGTAAAAATACTTCTTATAAATGTTATTTTCAATATTTCTGACTAATCTCGATTATACTCCGAGTTTGTTTTCCTACGGATTTCCTACGTACGCGTATTACTTCGGGCTATGAAAATGTGTAAAAAGAAAACAACTGTCGTTATACATTAATGTCAAAAAAAAATTATAAACAAAGATCATTGCTACATAATACGAATACTGTAATTAAAATAAGCAAAACGAATATACTGAATATATGTATTACCTATACATATGATATTTATCTACATTATTTAAATAGGTGCAAAGAAATATAACTTTAAATTGACACAGTTCATAAAATTACAGGTTATCTTGTTCAAACAGATAGCTTTAAAATGTGTAAATATTTGAAAATATTGAAGCAGGGCGCTGAAGCGAAGTTGTACATCTGTGACTACTTGGGTAAACCCACGTTAATAAAGGAGAGATTCCAGAAAACTTACAGACATTCAGAATTAGACGTTGCAATTACTAAAGAACGAATTAAAAATGAAGCCAGATCTATAGTAAGGTCTAAAACCGCAGGTGTGAGAACACCATCACTTTATCTAGTTGATTTCGAACGCCGTCGCATCTACATGCAGCATTTCGAACACAGCATCACGGTTAAGGAGTTCATCATCAATGTTTATAAACCGGAAAATGGTTCAGGTGATGGGCTTAACGTGCTTCACTCTGTAGCCGCAAAAATGGGTGAAGTCGTCCGTAAATTACATGATAACAACATCATCCATGGCGACTTGACTACCTCTAACATGCTCTTTGTCCAGAAGAATGAAAATCCTATACAAAATGTCGCAGAATGGTTGCAAGTCGACAACATAGATTTGGTGATGATTGACTTTGGTTTGTCCCATATTGGTACAAGCGCAGAAGATAAAGGTGTTGATTTATATGTCCTTGAAAGAGCTTTAATAAGCACACACAATGATTATCCAGATTTGTTTGAGAAGGTTTTGGAGGCATATAAAAATTACAGTAAAAATAATGTTAAAGAAACCATCAGCAAGTTTGAGGAAGTCCGAGCAAGAGGGAGAAAGAGGACCATGGTGGGATAAAACATTTTCAGTCTTTGTTTTGTATAATAAATGTGTAATGTAATTGAAATGTGTTTATTGTAATTATTAACTGTATTATCATGTGAAATTAAATGATTGCTTTGTTTTACTATTAAATGTTTAGTGAGTATTTATACACATGATTAAAACTGTAACAGATTGCTTTGTTGGTTGAGTGGTTGCTAGTATGACTGTTGATTGAGAGGTTCTAGGTTTGGTCTCGGGTAAGGTCTATGGCTAGGAGTCTGCATCTGTAGGGCAATAAGTTCATGATGTATTCTCTAATGCCGCGTTTCCCAACCTGTGGTCCGCGGACCCCTGGGAGTCCGCGAGTATATGTATGGGGGTCTGCGGTGTCATCTCTGGACCATACATAAATCGCTCATTAGATGCAAAAGGGCCGCAAAACGAAAAATCAGCAAACCAGTTTTATTAGAAAAATATGATCTAAGCCCACGATATTTTAAAAAATTAAAAAAATTTATTCACATTAATTTTTTTTCATATTTTTCATAATAAACAGTTATAATTACCTTCTGTATTTTTTTTGTATCTGTAACAACTAAAATAAATACCTAAAATAAAAGGGGGTCCGTGAAAACTGTGCTTGATTTCCTAAGGGTCCGTGGACTGAAAAAGGCTGGGAAACGCTGGTCTAGAGTGTATTTAAAAGGCGTTAATCAAATGACATTAATAATTCTCGTAGGTTTTGTGACAAAGCTTGAGATTAGTTTACACAGAGTTCCGACCGGCTCAGTCATACGTGCATTTCGAACGCGTTTGAACTCAACTGGTTTTTATATACGCCTTGTATATTTATAACATTTTTACGTTTGTTTTATTAACATTATAGTCAATGTTGGAATTGTTTGTCACCGGCATTGATACAAGTACGACAGCGCCTTAAAAAGATAGTTTTATTCGTTGTGCATATCTTTTACTATTGATGTGATCTCTCTAACTACTAAATTTTATTGACTACGTGCATATCCAATAAAAATTTCAAGAATTTGCAACAAAAAACCTATTTTAAACAAAAAGTAGATGTGATTACTATCAAAAACAACAATTTATGAAATTTGGTTCTTGTTTAAAAATATTACACATCATTTTTTGGTGGCTACTTTTCCGAAAGTATTATACCATTTTGGAATCTTGGTTAGTTGCGCCAGTTTTTTTTAAAGAAATTTGCCTTAGTAGCATCCATACTTTTTTTTTACACCACGACGAGTTAAAGTGAACTGAAAGTAAAAATCTTTTAAAATTTTAGGGAAAAAGATAATTTGGATTGATATTTGTGTAAAAACTACAAGCATTCTGGGATTTCAAGGATTATGGTGGATAGCAACACTATTTAGGTTGTTGATACAAAAAAAATCAGAAATATTCGAAATATTGGGGTCGTGGTAGTTAAAAATATTATAAAGGTGTCAATTTTCAAAGGATTAAAATATTCTGTAATTACAATAAAAATTGAGACACCTCGTAGGACTGTGTGCGTGTCCGTGCGCGTGTGTGCGGGCCCGCGTGCGCGCGTGTGTGCGTGTGTCATTTCATTTCGATATATATTAATTCAATGTTTTCCAGCTGATATTGATACACACAATATTTTTCATATAAATATGACCTTTTTACAATTAGCACATGTAATTGCATTTTAAGTGTTTAAAATAATATTTAGCACATTTTTTCAGTGCTGTCACAGTAGAGGACGAAAGCAAAGTGTGCGCCGATCTAATAAACAAGTTCGTGCAAGCGGTGAAGTACCACGACGACCCCCCCGAACAGCAGCTGAACTTCTATGTGGAGTGTCGCGCCGCCTTCATAAAACTCGATGCGGTTCTTGTTACTTTGGTGCATGTAAGGAAACTATCATTAATTTTCTAGAACTATTTTACACTTTCGGTAAGTGCCGAGTTGCTGCTGAGCAAGTACATTGCTAGTTGAAATAAAATGTGGAATTGGCAAGGTTTGAAAGCGTTTAAAACTATTTAGAATGTAAATACAGGTTGTGTTATTAACACTTGACGGACGGGCCCCGAAGATTTATGTTTTTCATTTTGACTTATTTATAGTACTATAAATATTAGCATAAAAAAATAACAGTGGCATTAAAAGGAAACCCAAAATGCTGAAAATTTATGCAAAAACATAGAACTACGTGGCACGTCTTAGGAAATCAGAAAGGAATAACGTAAATTACGGGACGGGGCCTGTCCGGTCAGTGTTAAGTTTTGTATTTTCATAAGAGATATGGTGAAATCTATCAAGCGAACAGTTACGAACTCTTAATAAAAGCGCAGTCGGTACTTTAACTTCGTTCCTGTTTTTTATTAGGGTACTAGTTGCAAAGTTTAAAATTGAATGCCTTTGTCGACACGAAATAACGTGCTACTCGGTCGATTGATCGTTTTAAATTGTTATTCTTGTTGTATTACTAGAACTGACTTAAATTATTAGTCTCAATTTATTTTTTAATATCTGGTGTAATCGAGCGAACTCGTGGAAGACTAGCGGTCAGTTTCGAAGTTCAACATCAAGAATAACTACAGAAATGCAAATTTTGTGTGAGATTAAGAAACATAGACGTGTAACGTGCGCGGCCAGGCGGTGAACACGCTGTCGGTGCGCGCGGGGGCGGGGCGCGCGGGGGCGGCGCGCGCGGGCGGGCTGCGGCGCGCGTGCGCGGCGTACTGCTGCGTGACGGTGCCGTCGCTGCGCTGCGCGCTGGGCCGCGCGCAGCTGCTGCTGCTCAGCGGCCAGGCCGCGCTGCTCAACCACTGCATCGGGCAAGGTGCGCCGCCACGGGACCCTCCTGACTACTTTATTTGTGAATATGTCTCAGAACAGATGGTATCGATCGAACAGATGGTGTCGAAGGTACCGAAGCCTACTGCAGTATTTGTTTTTCTTAAATGAATATAGTGTCATACAATTTAATACAATTATGTATGCGGTGGAAAGGAGTTTCGGTTGAACTCTGTGGAAGGCTCGTTCGCGATATTAGTATAAATAATATCAATTTCGTTTACATTTACTCACAATCAGTTTGCACTATCGTCATATAAGAGGGAAGGAAGGAAAGAAGGAAAAAAGGAAAGAAAACTGTTGTAATATTTATGTTTCATGTTACAGCCGAAGCGAATTTCAAAGCCCTAGTCAGTCTCATGCCCGACATCCCTCATTATGTACAAGAAGACGGTCAAAATAAACCAACACATTCCAGAGTTATCGGTTTAATAAGCAATTTTCTGTCCACGCTGTTAATACTTCCCGTGAGTTATAAGGACTTTGTTTATTAATATTATTTTATCTTGAATATATTTGTTTAAATGTGCTCGAGTGTATCTGTAATAAGTATAAGATCGTTTGAGCTTGTTATAATATAATTTATGCATATCTCTAGTTCATTCACAGATATTTAAATTTTAGGACAATTTGGAGAGCAACTGCAAAGCTTACATCCTAAGCGGTTTTATAAAAATGATGGAACGAATCAACTGGAAGAAGACAGATTCCTTATATTATACCACACTCTTACATACCCTGGACCTTCTCTGTCAGATGACTCAGGATACTTTCGCTTATCATATTGAAGGAGGTAAGATCTGATTGAATGTGTGGACTTTATTAAGTTAGAGTAACTTCGTTTTACTATGTCATATTAGTATAAATGTTATATTTTAAATTTTTGTATATAAATGAAATCAATAAAATGTAATTGTGTACTTTGTGCTAGAGCGCAAAGGATCAGTGATGGGTGTGATTGTGAGTGGGTATTGTAAAGATGGCCCCGTTTGAACAATAATTGTCTTCAATGTTTTCGCCGTCCACTAAATAAGCTCTTAAGATATGTTAAATGGCGTTTTTGTGAACAAAAAGTCCATATGAAGACATATATTTATATGGACTTTTCAATTTTATGATCTATAGTTCTTTCCTACTTAACGGAAGGGAGTGATGAGAATTGCTAGCGCTTTTGAGGCTTCTAGTAATGATGAATGTATGAATGATAGTTATGAAAGTATATAGATATACTCATCCACCCCTCACCTTTCTTAGTAATCTGGTGATATTGTTGTTACAGTGCTATCAAACGATGACTTATATGGGTCTGAGGAAGAGTACGTAGAGAGCATAGAGATACACGCCACAAATATATGTCAGGAGCTGCTGGTGGTACTGAAGGTGTTGGGTGACGTGAAGGAAACCAAGATGCAGTACCATTTATCTCTGGAACTGTTCTGGCGTGTGATCCGCAGGAGCAACCTGGAAGAGGCAGCCATGTCCAGCTTAGCGGCAAATCTATGGATGTTGTCTCAAAAACTACAAAACTCTAATAACAAAATTGCTGTAAGTGTATGATGTTTAGCGAAAAATATTGAATATTATCCACTTTTTAATTGTTAACTAATTATAAGTCTGATATCCAGTTGACTGCCTAGTTGGTCGAGCGGTTGTAAGCGTGACTGCTGATCAGGAGGTCCCGGGTTCAATTCCGGGTTGGGTACTATTGGAATTTTCTAATTTAGAATTCCTAGTAGTGACTCGTAGTCTGGGTCTGTAAAATGTGGGAGTGCACTATACTCCTGTGCCTACTCCTTTGGGGATCACGGGTGTGAGATTACGTTACCTGTGATGTCCATCAGCCTTTATGAGTCCACTGTTGGATATATATCACCCCTAATTAGTCTTAATTCATACCCATCCTGGGCCTTTGCATCCAGCTGCATACAGTAGTTTACTTACCGTCGTCATTCCATCTGGTAGCATGTCGACCTATGCTTCTTTCGTCGAGACGTAGCCAACATTATAAAACCGTTCTTTCCCATCAGTTTCATAATAATAATTTTAACTGTCAGAATAAATATGTCCCAGTAACTCACACTTTATTTTTGAAAAACAATTGGTACTCACTTTTCTTAACTTTTTTTTCCTGATTCAAGTAAGTTTAAACTTGAATATAAATCAATGCTGCCAATAGTTCTCACGAGATTTAAAATTAGATATAAAAATGTGCACTTCTTTTCTAGACTGCTATGAAGGCTGCGTTGGAAACAGATAAAAGGCCTGGGTGTCGCAGACTACTTGAAAAACTCGAAGATAGTGTATAGACGTTTTTATTTAATTGTTATTTATTTAAAGAACCGTATTAAATAGTGAAATATAATTTTTATACATTCTTAATTAAATAAGTATTATATTAAGATTTTGCGATGAATTATTTAAGGCCTGGAGTTGCAGACTGCTTGAAAAACTCGGAGATAGTGTATAAATAGATTTAATTTAAATGTTATTTATTTAGAGGACCGTAATAAAAAGTAATAAAGACTTTTTCCACAATGCCAATAAAAATATATTGAGCAATTGAGTTTGATTATTATTAAATTAATCTAGCACGCCTCTAATGCAATTCGACTGACAGTTACAACACTGTGTCGAATTACATTCGAATAATATTCGTCGAATGATCTAGAAAAAGTATTTAGTTGCACATTGTTTTTAATTTGCTTCATTTAAATTCTTGTTTTGTAATCATTAACATTTGTGTTACGTAAATGATTATGTAGAAGAGATGAGAAATTAAATATTTTATGGATGGCGAATGCGAAAATTTCACAAGATAATCTCCCTAACGAATTTACGTGTTTTTCACTCCATGCATAACATGTTTTAAAAATAATTCAATTCAGTATCAAGCGCAATTGGAAAGGAAAATATATCCTTCATTTAAGGATGCAGTCTTTTTATAGAAATATTTATCCTAAATACATATTAAGTATTTAATCGGACCAGTTAACATACAAACCGGCGAAAAGCCTATGAACGCATATAAAAATAAACGTTCTCGTTGCTTGTCTGATTCATCTCAGTAGCGGCTAAACTTCTTAATGTAGAAACTAGAAATTCGGTCAGTCGGTTCCTCTCATGACGTAAGCACTGATTACGACAGGATTTTTAAAAATGTCTTTCCTAAAAAATAAAATGAGTAGTGAAATTCTGTATGACGATAGTTGTGATGTTTGATTTGAGAAAAATTACCTAAACCTGTAATTATGGGTAAGGGTAAAGATTTACTTTGGGTATAGCCTTTTTGCTAAAATTTACATTTAAACCATAAGGTAACCAAGGAGATGAAAGTTGCTGAAAAAAAATTATCTGTTTTTATACGGTTGGGAGAATAACCTCTACGACGTATAAGACCATTAAATTTGAAAAACCGATGAGATAGCTGTGTCTAAGCGAACAGAGCCGCGGGCAGTCTTTAGTCGCTTATAATTAGATCAGCCATCGAAAGAAACGGCAAATCTTGGCATAAAGCCTAGGCATCGTGAAATATTCAGATTTCTCGCTAAGTCTCACGTCGGATCTGTTATTTCTCCAAGAGGTTATACAAATAGTTTGCGCAGGGACACATTCGTCGTAATGTAACGGCGTTACGACTACATTTGCTCTGACAGAACTTGCGCCAAATTAATAATGATTTATTGTGTCTCTTGTTCTGCACAATACAGCAAACCGATCCCCATTAATTACTGCGCAGATGACGCTAAAATACGTTTCATACCCGTCCTTTGGATTTTATCATTCCACTGTTGGACACCGGCGATGTCTCAAATTAGACATATTTCGTACGCCTTTAAGAATAGTATGATGATTTCTAAGGGAGTGTCGGTTTCCTTATGATGTCTTCTTCCATCGTTTCCCATATTTAATCATAGAACCGTACGTATAGGTACTTATTATAATATGATCTGTAATATTCTAACCTTTAAGCAATAAAGAGAATTTTATTATTAAATGTTTCGCGAGTATTTATACACATGATTAAAAATGTACCGGCTTAAGTCACGTCTGTACGGTTTTCGGGATGGCCCGACTAGTTTCGGGCCATCCCGAAAAACGTACGTGAGTTAACCCGCTACATTTTTAACAATGAAGAGAATGTTTATATCGCTCTTGCGGCAGAAGTTTAAACGAATACTTACTAAAGTTAGCGCACTAACTGCATATATGGGAAATATATAAAATTTTCTTCAGTTTGAGGCGCTCTGATTTTCTAGACCAGTGTCTTTAGCTAAATAAAAAAAAAACATAATCCATTTATCATTTCGCCTGATTTTCAATGAACCGCACTTACCACTACTTACTTAGACCAATGGAGATCCTGTATTTTGAGGATGTTTAATTAAAATAAAATGAAGCCTGTATCAAAGAAGCTCCGTAAAAACGTTCGCTAAACAGAGTAGAGTATTACTAATACGGCGTTCATGTTACTATTCATGCTCCAGATTAGATACTAAATCCAGTAGCAAAAATCTAGGGACTATAGGTACGAACTTGTAAGTCTAGTTGCAAAACATTTGTATTGCCTACTGTCAACTGGCATGATTAAGTTTTCGGCAGCATGGAATTTTATATTGACAACAATTACTCAAAGTTGCCGGCATAGCTCGAAGGATTAGCAAGCTGAAGTTGCAGTGGGCTGGTCACATCTGTCTCAAAATCGATAACCGTTGGAGTAGACGTGTTCTGGAGTGGAGACCGCGTCTTGATAAACGTAGGACACCCTCTGGCTAGATGGTGTGATGATATACGCAAAGTGGCTAGCAGCGGCAATCGAAGAGCTGAAGATGGAGTTCAGCGGCGTGCTATTGGAGAGACCTACGAGTAGTCAAATTCCACACATTTACATTTATACTTATCCATTCCATACGACCTAAGATTTGAATGTTCGTGTTTTTGTGCGATACTCCGATGAAAACAATTTGTTTTTTTTACTAACTTGAACGTAATTATACAACTTAATACAGGGAGGTACAATTTTTTTTTGTTGCTAAAATGAGTGAAAAGCATTGTTGCTCAGTTTTGATTTTTGTCTTCTGTTCTATTTAGCTTATTAAAATATTGTAATATTTATGTTTTCGCTAATATGTTTATGATGTAATGAGTCATTCAGTTATTTCAAAATATTACTGTAAAAACTTTATGCAATTTGATTAGTAACTGTAAATTGACAAGATGAATGAATTATAACTGCGGAAAGATGTGCCAAAATTTTAAAGTTGTCTTTTTCGGTATTACGACCCTTCCGAGTTTAATACCTTTTCAGGAACTTCAACTTGCAATATGTAGTGTTTTTAGTCATTTGCAACTTTTATATTTAAACTATTATATTGAAATATTGTCATAAATGAAATTGTAAAAAGACTTACACCCGTTTAAAAAATAAAAGGGATTGCATATAAATAATATTAATGCACTTTCTTTCATCGAAGTAAAGAAATTTTTAGAAAAATTCGGTCTTATAAATTCTACATTAGTTACATGCGTATAAGAATAAGTAAAGATGGTAAAAGCCAGCAGATCAAAATATCATTAAGCTTATGATACCTAATGGTAACTTGATTGACGTAACTCAAAAAATCTCTTATTTTTTCCTGAAAATAGATTAATATTGTAGTACATATTCCAATGATAATGTTTTTCCCTAAAGCTCGATGACTCTTTGTGTTTATAGAACTTCGTCAATCAAAACAAACTTGATTATGAGTGAAGATAGTAAATGAACGGATCTGTTTGTAGATAAAATTATTATTTAGATTACATACGTGTCGAATCACGTAATTTCAGGCCTATTGCAGCTTGACCCCAGCGGTCGGTCGCCGGATGGAGTAAGCGGACATTGCCCGGCTTGACACGCTTCACTGGCGCGCGCGCTCCGTTGCACCGATCTTTCACCTTCGCAATAATGACGCCTATAAAACCTTGTCATTGTGATAATATGACGTTACTTTCATCCCAACGCAAACGAGAAACACAACTCGATAAATAAGGAACAATAAATTCTAAAGATATAGTTTGGGTGTAAACCCCTTTTTACCAAAATGTATTGTAGTTTCGGATGTTTGGTACGGAAAACATTTTAAATTTATTTTTAACTTTAATTAGAACTCGCAAATTATAATTTAACTTTATTGTTCCAGTTAATAAGCTTGGTGGTGTATCAGGGAGTTTGGGCCAACGAAGAGAACCAAAGCGGATTTGTTGACTCCTGGGATTTTGGAACGAATTTTGAAGATAAAGATTCCGGTTCGTAAATCACTAGTAACTTCATATTTCGTAACAAAATGTTTACTTGAATAAAGCTTTACATTTTCATAGTGCACTTTCACTCCAACGCATTGCAATATTATTAAGCTTATGCCTAATTAGCGCTTTATGTATCTTTCAGGCATAACTTCGTTGGCCTCAAATCCTATAGCGGCAGCGGTACTAAAAGTAGATAAAAGTCGATACCCACAGTTGTTTGATACTATCGTTAGTAGTTCAATTGATTCGATTCAAAGTCGATTAGCGCCTAAGGAGAACACTTTTGCACCCGAAAATTTTGGTTTCAACCCAATTGCTAGTCAAGGCTTTTTCCCCGTTGGCAAATCTGCAAAGTTACTGGCACAACAAAGACAACACCATCAACACCAACAGCAACAACTACAACCTGAAATAGTACCCACTGCACAACAACTTAGTCCTTTAAGATACGATATTCGAACCCTACATGATGCTAATTATAAAGTTTACAAGCCTGAGGAAGAAACAGAACAAGGCGAAGAAATTCTGGCAAATTTAAAAAAAAATCCGTCGGTGGCAGCCTATTTCCAGCCCGGGGTTACGGAAGTTAAAATTGCTCATCCATTAGATTACCGCAAAGAAGAATTGATAGAAATTCGTGAAGCCGAAAACAACTACAAGCCCAATCCTTATATTGCAGGACCAGCCCGTATTCGAAGGTATGCAGGCGGACGAAGCAGAGACAACTTGAGAAAAAGGAGCGATGACGATGAAGATAGCTATGATTACGCAGCTGAATATATTTCAAGACCTAAAGCTTTTGATGGCAGTGCTTATAGCAGTGCTTACAAAGAAGAAAAAGATCCCAAAAAGGAATACGAATATCCTTACAGCTACGATTCGGGGTATGATCACAAGGAATACGAAAGAATTAAAGAACTATCCGAAAAACAAGCGGCCGAAATTAAACAAAATCCAGGAAATTGCAAAGAAGTGAAAAAGGATGGTATGGTATGCATGACCTGTAAAGATCCTAAAACTGGAGGAAACTATGAGTCATGTTCCTATGTTGCAGAGCCTAAAAATAATCAATATGCGTATTCAAAAGAAAGAAAGTTCGACAGTAACGATGAACCTGAGCAACCGGAAACTAACCAAAAATCGGAACAACCAAAAACATCAGAGAAGTATCAAGAAGTTGAGAAGGAGAAATCCTCTCCACAAAGGTATACAAATGAGAAACCGTATAGTAATTACAAAAAAGAAGATAACGATGATGACTCCGCGAAAAAGTACAAAGCATATTATGTGCATTCGTCGAAACCCAAAAGGAGCGAATCCTTGCGAGCTGTCAATGATGAAGAAAGTTCAGAGGAAACTCATTCGACAGCCAAGCCTTATGATTATAAAAAAGCTTTACCTGGCTTTTATACTGACAATGAACCTAAAAAAGATGTCGAACACGTATTAGCAGAGTTCAAGAAAAAAGATAGATCTAAATGTAAAAAGGTGCAGAAAAATGGCATGACATGTTTTCAATGTATTGACGATTCTGGCCTGAAGAATGAAGAGTGTATGTTTGTTTCGGAATCTGCACCAAAGCAAAGCCATTTAGCTTATCAAGAACTGAAGGAATTTACCTCAAAGCCAGCAACAATTGATGGAGGAAACGAAGGAGCCGAAAGTCAAACAGTAACTACAAATGCACCTGCTGTGCAAGTATCTGCATCGTATGTTGTCGCTAATCCTGGATATGGTAAGAAGTTAAAACGTAAGAAGACCTCTCCGTCATCATTATCCGCGGCTGCTACTAACCCCATTCCTTCAATCCATCAATCACATAAAGTTAAAAGAAGTGAAGGGTCCGAACCTGAGGCGGAAATAGTGGATGAAACTAACATAGCACCACCCGAAGAATTTTCTGGAGCTAACTCTCATGGCGCATTTTGGGCAGAGACTATGCCACGATATAGCGCCGCTCTAGGTGTAACACTCCCTGAGTATATGCTCTCGAGATCAGAGCACGAAGTTTCATTTGACGAAACTGTCGCAGGAGCATAATAGATGTTGAAAGCAAGAACAAGCATTATTAGAGCGTATCATTTGTACAATTTTAAATAGAGCCTGAACAAAAGGTAAACGGGTAATAGATATTTGTTGCATAACTAATTGTAAGATTTCACGAACCTTCATTTGTTAAGTACAGACGAAAAACACTAGTTAGATGAAAATCAACACAAAAAGTTCTATAATATTTACTTGTATAGGATCATTTGAAATGAAAAAGCTAGAAACCAACAAAGGTTACATGGTGTTTGAAGGACATTTCCAAATAAGTTTCAGTTTAGCTTGTAAGATGTTGTAATGATTATTGACAAAAGGACTGCCTTTTTATCAATTTGTTGTTAACTAGTTTTAGACGAAATGAAAATAAACAATGACAATATATTTTGGAAGTATTAATTTCTTTAAATATCCTACATGCATATGAAGTTCTTTTATTTTGAACTCTCTCGTTGGTGGAGTGGTTACAAACTGCGACCGCTGATCGCTCTCGATCAGCGGTCGATCAGCATCCAAGGCTTCTGTCTTGGATTCGAATCCCCGGTCGGGTACTATTAGATTTTCTAGTAGTCGCTCGGAGTCTGGATCTGTGACCGTTGCATGGCAATAGGCTCATCACCATGGTGACACGTAAAGATAACTGGTAAAATATGGCAGTGTACTACACGCCTCTGCTTACTGATTCCACGAGTGATGTCGCGATTTTTGGTCTATTATTTTAATATCATCACACCACTTTATTTTCTTATCAACTATGTCCGCACATAATCAGCAGTTTAATTCGATGTTACGCCAACAAGTAGAATACTATCCTTGTTCAATACTCAAAACATTTTACAACTTTTGTTACGATAAAAATTGTAACCGTTGCATTTACACGAGTAGAATAAAAGAAAATTAATTCCATGAAGAAGAGAATTCTATAAATACATTTTCTTAAACACAGCGGTGTCTGAGATAATGTAGACCAGTCGTTAAAATATAATGAAACAGTTCAACGTCATTGATTCAGAAATTGTTGGCATGGTATCCGGTCAGCGTCCTACTTGTCAATATTGTATTTGATGTTCTTATTTTTACTGGTAATTGTCCAAGATACGTCACTAAGGAGTGGCTTAGCTCGAGTCGTAGGTCCCAGAGGCGAAAGAAAGTTCCTACCTATTTTTCAGTCGCATTTCATCCATGCACTGGATCACGGTTGTGCGAATATAAATAAATCTGCATGAGATTAGTCGCCAATTATAAAGTCGGCATATATTAGGACCGTCGCACTTGTTGAGTGAATACGACATACAAAACAGTGATAGTGCTTGGAAGTGTGCGGGTGAGTTTTAATGTGATTATGTACAATAATGTCACATTTTTCCAACAGTACTTTTTTCAGTGTTGTAAAGGAATATAATTTTTTTGTTTCTTGTTTTACTTTATAACACTATCTAAAGAACAATAAATTTGGGCATATAATAATTCTTGCTAGTGAAAAAAATTGCGTACGTATTTACTGTTCTTTTTAACAGTAAAAGTATTTTGATACTCAAATATTTTTAGATGAGTTTCATTTTATTAAAATTAGTCGCGGTTTTGATTAAACATATATTTTCGAACTATACAGATACTGCGTATAGTTAAAATATTAAATGATATATTATAACATTTAATTAAAATGCCAATACAACAAATTTTTGCATACTACTATTTAGTATTAAAGCTTTTAAAGTTATTCAAATTAATGTTACGTCGTAATTAAAACAATGCTCGTCACGTATTTAATTATGGGCCATTATAATTGTCATGTTGTTTGAAAGTTTCGCAAAATAAAAAAGATGTATTTCTTGAAATCATTTCTTTAAGCATGGTACGTAGACTGTTTAAGTATCGATTATATTTGTTACGAAGAGTTAATAAAAAAATCAACAGAACTCTTTAAAATAACGTGGATTTAAGAGGAAAGATATTAAGTAGATTTAACAGGAAAGACATATATATATAGATAACATTATTAAATCTATATTCAATAGCTTATGATCCTACAGTCTTCGATTATGATTTCTTGTGATCTTGCCAAGTAACAAACTCAATATAAAAAGTTATTGCGTCGTTGTTTTTTGGAAAGCAGTAGAATGTTTTATTTTTATCGTTCAAACGGCGGCTTATGGAAGGTTCGCATATCTAAGTGAATTATAACAGAGTAATTATTTTTAGAAATTGTAAGTTCATGGTGTTTTAAAGTTTTGTGATGCTGATATAATCGACAATAATTACCGGTACTACGTAAGTAAGATAGTCATCTGTAGTTGGTAAAGTACTAAGTTTATTATAACGTAGACTAAACAATGTAATTGCTAACAGGCATGGCGACAGGAGCAGTTCTGTACGACGACGAAGAGTTTGTGGATGTGAGTACACTACCACTAAAACCACCGCAGCCCCAGCTTCCACCGGAGAAGCCCACGCGGCGCCCGTGGCACCCGGTCATGTGGGACGACTCTATCATGGGTATTGTAACACCGCCCCCAACAGAAGATGATAAGGTAATTTTATAAGATATGAATTGGGTGTAATATGTTTCAATAAAAATTAACTTGTATAAAAACACGCGGCAACGAATAACAAGCGAGAATGTTTTTTAGCAAAAGCCACTTAAAAATATTAAGCCTCCTATTGACTAGTTAAAAATTCAGCCTCTCACTCCGGGGGTGCTGGTGCTAAAAGTGCGTTTTAAATTCAAATATCACTTGCTAACGGTGAAGGAAAACATCATGAGCAAACCTGGACACCTGAGAATTTATAAAAAAAAAATGTTGAGGTTTGTGAAGTCTGCCAACCCGTACTTGGTCAGCGTGGTAGACTAAGATCTTAACCTTCTCAATATGGGAGGAGACCCATATTCCAACAGTGGAATGATAAACGGGTAGATTATTAGAGTCATTCGGGGTAACCATGCGCAGTGGGTAAGTGAGCGCACTGTGTATATCTCCGGAACGAGTTGCGGGGGA
>DWJK01001146.1:0-18026 GCA_018248815.1 Croniades pieria auraria | reverse complement strand
GTGTAGTACACTCCCACGTTTCACCAGTTACGTTTAAGTTCCATGAAATAAGTGGTGAGACTATTGTCATACACCGGGCACAATTCCAGACTCCGAGTCACCCGCACGAGCACGCGACCCGGGATTTCAACCCAGGTCGTCCCGATCGGCAGTCGCGTTTGCAACCACTCGACCAACGAGACAGTCTAAAAACTATTGTGTTAGATTTAATTATGTACCTACACATAAGAAAAAACAAATATAAAGATTTTTTCGATCAAAGTTTAAAGCACTTACGAGAAATGAGTGAAGCGATTTAAAAGCTATTCATTCAAGTATTTTAATGATTTGCCCATTATAGTGAATAGGCAAATAATTAAAATATTTATTTTAATCTTCTCTTTTATAACCGGAATCAAAATATGAATCCGAAGACAAACTTGTACACTTCCCGACAACAGTGCTTAAGAATGTTTTATTGATATATAGAAGTCCGTTTTGATTTAATCACAGCAGTGTACCAAAGTACATGTGGTTTCTACATGCGTATAACTTACACCGCAGCACGAACTAGAAAGCGGTGATAAGCCCACTCGCACATCCCACTGCACTCGGTTTACGTAGAGCACTCACCTTTTACCCACTGACCTGCCTGCTGAGCGAGATGTGACCGCGTCGCGCTCACTTCCGATGCTAAACGGATATTCATTGCTTGGACGCACATCTCTGGTTACGAAGAAAACGGGGCAATAAAATGGTGTGTATAGCTATAAAAGGGATATTTAAATTTTGTTTTGACGTATTTACTTCACGGATATGACTTGTCAAATTGTAGGTCGGTTGACAGTTGAAGTATGTTTATGTCAGGCTATACTTTTAAAAATGAAATGATTTTTATATTCCTTGGAATATTAAATGACTGGAAAGTCTAAATCATCTTTCTGTATGAGATTGTATCTAATTGAATTCATTTAGGTACACTAGGTAATTTTAACGGATGTTATGTTGTTACAAACACATACTGGAGAAACCACGCAAGTAATGACTGAAAGAATGTGTTGCATGTTGTATTTTATTCGTTGGTTGCCCTTAGAAGTGAAAGTGCGCTGGATCGGGCGCGATACCATCTCGTCTCATTAGCTCCCTCACGCTCTAATCTAATGAGCCTAGCGACACCTCTCTGGACGTCGCTGCTCTTTGACTTGACCCGGCTTTAATCATGGCGGTTTAAAAACTTCCCATTTATTGTTTAACAACTAAACTCTTATCTTCTCTAATCAGTTGTGAGAAAATAGTTATGCTCAGCACTGAATCTAATTACAGAGTGAATCAATGCACAATATTAATAATGTATTATAAATGTAATAATAAGCTCGAGAGTATTTGAAAGCGACAAAAAAGCAAACATTGTGAAACAATACAAAAAAGTTATACTTAATTTCTCTCTTCAAATGTCAGAATCCAATCTGCATAATAACATCAGTTTTACGCACTATCGCGTAAAAAAGATGAAAATCTTGCCGTGTACCATTAGCCTGTGTGTTTTTATAGACAAACATTGTGATTCTTCAACGCGATACACTTAAGTGACACGAGTATATTAAATCTCCGCGATGTAAAGTGTCTAAGCAATATTTTTAAAGCTCTATAATTACTCGGGCATTTATATTGCGTTTGAGATGAAAGAAAAGAAATAATCGCTGTAATTAAACGGCAAAACGTAGTCAGACTACTTGGAAGTTCATGCACGTCGGCGAGCGATCGTTGCGAGCGCTCACAATTAAATGACAAATTGCGCATAGTATCTTTATTCGTGTCTTTACGGATCGTGCTGACGCATAGTCTAGTGGTCGTAAAAAAATTGTCTGCTGGGAATATGTATGCTTGGATGAATTGCAGATTTATCTGAATCCGTCTCAAGTTCAGTACATCATTCCTTTTCTTATTCAATAAACTTTGCGAACACTCGGCAATAACTTGAAAGATTCAATGGCTTGCATTTTAAGTTTGTGATATATGATCGTACATGTCAGAAAATCGAAACCTATGGAGATTCTATTAGGGATTTAGATTCTTTTTTCTTACACTCTTGTAATACTAAAAAATCCTGATTCTTCAGAGGACACACATGACCACAAGGAACAATACAAAGCAGATGATAAATATGACTAAATAATTACAACATTATTTAAATAAAAACACAGCTACGTGCAGTTAAAACGTTTTAAACGTAAACGTAACATCGCGCCTATAATCCCCGAAGGGGTAAGCAGAGGAGTGTAGTACACCCCCACATTTCACCACTCACAGTTTGAAACAATAGATTTATTATGAACACGAAGCATAATCCGTAGGAGTAAATAGCGACCCCTTTGGTATAGAATGTTCTAGTATACCATTTTACGTGTCTGTATTGATTAGCCAAATGTGTACCGTTGTTTTGTTAATTATTAACTGTAACTCGTGCACCTGGACGGTCACTGACTCCACCGGTGTGTTTGTTGTTACTTGTGACCAATTGATAAATTACTTTCAACACACAAAACAATCACCACAAACTAATTGACACGTGTTTTTTCATAGATTTGTATTCATAAAATGCAATATAGCCGTTGATTGAAGGTTTTTATTAAGAGAGAAATAAAGCTATTGGCTCTTACATGTTTATTGGAAATTTTATAATGGAGTGTTTTGTTTTTTTGTTGTGTTCTGTTGCGGGTTCTGTTGATGTTCATAGATTTAACAGCAGAGGGTTCCGAACTAGAATAGAAAAGCTTTGAACTGAATTTAATAGTCTCAAGGGCTTTGAAGAATAATCGTTAGAAAAATCCAATAGTACCCGACTCGGGATTTGAACCCAGGCCCTCTCGATCGGCAGTCACGCTTGCAATCACTCGACCAACGAGAAAGTCTACTACCAGAACATTCTAAAATATAAACTTACGTTATGTTATTGGCATCATTTAGTTTCAAGATTATGTTATTAATATAACACATATTTTTACACATATTTTAACACAACTTTGATACATCTATTATAGCCACTGATCCAGAGACTGAGAATTAGTAAAGATAATTCTAGAAAAAAGCATTAAAAAATTTATGTTATGTCGTTAACACGTACCTTAGTTTGGCTATTGTTTACATACATGAGACGTTTATAATAAATCATTTACGATGGTTCTTGACTGCTCGTTTGAATGCCTCGATTGTCGATCGGGAAGTCCTGAGTTCAAATTCTGGGTCAGGTACTACTGGATTTTTCTAATTTAGAATTTCTAGCAGTGAGTCGGAGTATGGCAATAGGGTCACTGCCTATTCAATGGGACATAAAACGTAACTGGCGAAACGTCGAGGTGTACTACACTTCTCTGCCTACCCCTTCGGGGATTACAGGTGTGATGTTACGTTTTACGATAGTCCATAAATATGACTGTTATTTACGTATAAGTATTATATCATCGATTGTCCCATATACAGTAATGCGGCAAGCTGATAAGAACCTTAATCATGCACCAAAAGTTTCACTTTCAACTGGTAATGAATGCTCTCGATTTCTTTCTATTGTTCTGGAACTTTCTGACTGAAACCTACTATGACTTAGTCTTGAAGCCGGGTATCACCTATACGCGAATATCAGCAATTAGGACTAGACTGTAACGAAGATATCATGTTTATGGCCTAGCTTTTACCAGTTTTTTGATGAAGAAATCTTATAAGATCAATTGTGTGGATTATGCTTGTAAAAATCTAAGTGGAGTTTACGTAACTAATTTTGCAGTATCAAGAAGAACAGAGCAAGATATACGATCAGGGTAGAGAAACGTATTGCGGGGATTGAAGCTATGCTTAGAGAACGCACTAACGACTTGCTATGACAGAAAACAGAGCATCTTGTGTTTAATCGTCTTGTGAAAAGTAAACACGCTGTATATGTTCTCGTAACTTAGAGTTAGTCCTGTAATAATAAATCGAAGAATACAATGTTTCATAACTTTTTAAATACACTTATTAACAACTTACAATGATAAATTCTACTTTTGTCTTTCGAATAACTTTTTTCTCAAAAGGCAATTTGTGAGTTCAATTGTGCGTAAATAACATTTACTTTCCATCAACGTATTTACGCAATGTTGCCATATGAAGGGCGATCGCTATTTTAATTCAAGCGTGAAAGTTATACGATAATTATGTAAGTGGGTTAAAAAAACAAGTCCCTTAGCGAGAATGTGTTATGACGTGTTTAGACAGGTGCTGGGAACTGTTTGAATGTGCGAGGGATATTGTCATACATACGCCATTAAAATATTTGAAAGTTGCCAGTTACGCGATCTAAATGTTTTTCAGAATTAACGCTTGAAAGAACTGTAAATAAAAAATGGCATATTGTAATGAACCATTGTTTAGGATATAGGTTTTAGTTCCTTGCCATTATTTATGCCGTGTTTGTTAATATCATGAAGCTTTTTACTACTCCACTCTTGGGCATGGGTCTCCTTTCAGAAGAAGAGTAAGGCCATATGTAATAAGGAAGGTGTATTAAAATATTGGAATCTTTTTTGACAGTTATATATTCTATGGTGAACACTATACTCGTATATTAGGTACCTCGTTCGTTTGTTTTTAATTATAAGCATTCGCTCCCGTGAACACTGAACTCAAAAACTCATAAGCTCGGTCGACTTATACGTAAATCGTGATGTAAAAAATTTGAACATAATATTGAATACATAAAAAGCTAGAGTAAAAACCTGTTTAATTACTTGCAATGTACGAGTAGGCGGAACCACGTCTAACCGTCAGCCTGGTCAGAGAGCTGAAATTGTATGTATGTATTATGAAGGACAAACATAGATTCATATAAAAGTGCTTCCGTAACTTATTATATATCTTCTATAATGTTTCCATAGCTTTTCCATTAACAATTTAAACTTTGTGCAGAATGCAGAAAAGTTTTCTTTGAAAGAACTTTAGAGTTTAAATGAAAGCATTTAAAGTGCTGTTTTAAGCTCAGAATCAATTTTAAGCAAATTTTAAGCTTTTTGTTTTGGTATGAAGTGACTGTTCTTTGTCATTTAATTAGAATAGTATATCTTGAATATAATACATAAATATTCCTATATATTTATTTAATAACATAATCGTAAAATCCCACAATATTACCATTTTTTTACCCTTAAAAGAAAACATCAAAAGAGTAGAGATGCCGAATAAGGTAGCGTTTAGATTTTACAATATTTTAAGGGCATAAAATATTATTATGGTTATATTAATAACCGTTACCGCAGCAACGGCAACTATGTTGTAATCTTGAAAATATGAAAAGTTAAATATAAAACGGACAGTTTATTATATACTCTACTAAAAGCTAAAAACTTTACTTGTTCATACAGCGTGTTGTAAGCGTGGGATTTGCTAATGAAGCTATCCCATGAAAATAACTGCTGATAAGTTTTATGTCGTCGTTTTCTCGGGTCTACATGTATTTATGTATATCATTTTACTCACGCTTGAAACTCACTGTATGGGCTTTTTGATTTAAAGATTAATGTAACTTTATGTTCTTATTCTTAATTAAATCGTAACATGGACGTTGTTTGTCAACTTCATGTCTAATTGGAGAGAGTAGTAGAAGAGTAGGTAGCAGTTTTTAATGACTACTGCCTCGAACAGGACTGTAGAAATAGGACTGTTAGTGTCAGTTACTTTATTCTCTTCTATAGTTATAATCATCTCATCCTATCTCAGTCCGCTGCTGGACATAGGCGTCTCTCAATAAGCGGTTGTAGCCTTTCGCAGACCGTTATTCCACCGGGACGAAGGGCGTCTTACACTAAGTTCTAACGAACAGCGGTCTCTATTCCAGAACTTGCCTACTCTATCAGTCATTAATTAACCTGTTAATTGTCATTGTTAAATTAGGTAAACAACAACAAGTTAACCCGGTTAGTACACGCAAGCAATGATTCAATTGGTAATAGTATCTGTCATATTTGAGGCCGGCTACAGACGTACTATGATGATGCGTTTCATTTCATCTTTTTACAGTATTCATAAGTTAAATTTCTCTTTTCACTTTCCTTTGAACATTTGTATATAAAACTATTTGTGTGCTACGAGTTGGCTTCTAAACTGTATCTGTGTCGTTTCGTATTGGAGCATCTTGGTGTGGTATTCAGGCTTGAAGAATTAACAAGAGTGGGCTGTTCTCAAAAGTGAGATATAAAAAAGGCTTTTAACTGAACACTACACTTATGTATTGGAGGAAGAAAAATATCTACAGACGTACCTTATGTACCATTATGGAAAGATTAATGAAGAGTAGAATGAATAATCCCGTAGACCAATGCAGGTGTGGTGAAAAACTGCTGCATAACAGCGAGGCAAGTATTACGTTGAAATGCCAACTTCAATGACACAGGTCATATTATTATTAAATTAAGTTTAAGTCAAAAACATTAAGAAAGACTAATTTTTATTAAGTCGAAGTTATTTTTTGTTGTAATTGCTTGTTTTTTGGTGAAGGAAAACATCGTGAGGAAACCTGCACACCTTAGAATTAAAAAAAAAAAAATATTTTCTAAGGTGTGTGAAGTCCCCAACCCGCACTTGGCCAGCGTGGCGGACTACGGCCTTAACCCTCTCAATTTCAGGGGCTTGGAATTCGATTTATTTAGTACATTTTTAAATTATAGAATTATTTTCGTTTATAAATATATTTATTCTAAATACGCAAATAATTTTATAGTTTTTTGCCATGGCTGTGGGAGAAGATATAACTTAGAATTTTTTATGATGTACTTATAGTGGGGGTCGATTTTTAAACTATTTATGACTAGTTAAGGATGTTATGCCCTTTTAAATGCGAGCGACAACGTGTGTCTAGCATTGGAGCAATGGTAAGGTTAAGCATAATAACAATAACGATGATGACGATAGAAAAAGTTGATTTGAACCATCTAATTTTTGTAACTTCTTGATGTGTGATAAAAATTATCTCTCTAAGTATTTATATCGCCATCCATTAGCTTCCTTCACTATTAGCTTTGGCTCCTTTTTCATGGTATATTATTATTATTAAATATAAATTGTTTTAATGACATATCAATTGTAAAGGATGATAATAACAAAATAGATTCACCGATATCCGTTGGTGTTGTTTGTAAAATCACGCAGTAGCCGCCCAATACGCGTTGGGGGATCCAACCCCTGTTCACGGTGCATATTCCCTCTCATTCCAATATTCATACTCCTTAACGTTATGTCAGCCTAGTAACGGAATCTATTTTCGTTTTAAACTATGCACGTTTGTGGATGTAGTAACGAGGAAGATTATAAATATATCGACTATCTCATTAACGCACCCGAGCTTTAAAGGTATGTACATATCATACTTGATTTATGTTTGTGTGCATCCTCACTGCATTCAGTCTCGGAGGGTCAACCGCCCCCCAGTGATCTCTCCCCGTCATTAGACGGTGTTGTGAATATATTTGTGTGCATCTCCATTGCCATCTAATGTATTTATATTGCTTACCTCTTCACACACCAATTGATCCATTACTATGTATTTAATGTGAATTGGTATCTCTTTCGCACGTTGTCTGGCCCCTTTAATGTTGAAAGTTACAATTTCATCTTCCCGATTTTATGTTCCTCTAATACATCGTATCGAACTTCATGTTATGGTTGGTTGTATATAGTTTTCAACTTTCTCTAAGCTTGTTAAGGACGCGCTAAAAGGACATTCTGGAGATAACATTGTTATTTTAAATTTATGGATAGTAAAAGTATCTGAAAGAGCTTGTATCCTCTTAAGGTAAATCTAACATCTTAGGTCAAACTAGAACATCTTTGAATGAAAATGGAATATTAGGATAACAGAGAAATCAAGGAGATTACAGTCGATACCATGCATGCATAAATGTATCCCACGTACGAAGCAAATCAAACGTGTCATTGCTTATGTACGAGTTTAGCGTTGACGCACACCGCGTACAGTGGAAACAAAATGCTACTACATACTATTCAAGAGCTTTTTTATATCGTGGAAACCTGGAGGACGTACTTTTATTTTAAAATGAAAAGCCCAATTAAGAAAAAAACACAACATTACCATGTTTGTGACAGATTAAGTTCATGGATTAATACAATTTCATATATCATAATACGGTAAGAAGTTTTTGTCAATTTTTCATGTCATGTTTTTCATATTTCCAATTTTTTTTACATTCCTTCTGTCTTTACCATTCACAACTGGAATGAGACTGTAATGATGATGATGTATCTCGTTTTCTTTAGGAGAACAGTGTCTAACAGTGAGAGATAAGATATGTTATGTTATGTTACATAAAATTTATATTAGATTTCCATGTTTCAGCTGTAGAAATCAAGGGATCATAATTATATACGACATCAAAAGGCAAGTAGAATAATAAAATTAATATAAGACAATTTGTGGACATATTTATCCTCTAGATAAAGAGATAGATATTAAAAGGCAATATAGATAACACATTTTTTAAATTTGTAGACGAGTCATATGCGAATGATTTTTTACGTTAAAAACTGAGCTCTACGGAATTTGTAGCTCCTCCTCTCAGGTTCATCGGCCTGCCCATCCTCCCAACCCTTCCTTCTCAACTGTTCTAATACGAGTACCTTTTGATCTATTCATTCCTAGTATTTTATTTGGCACCTCTGCCTAATGTCTACTTTCAATCGATATCCAACGTAACTGTATCATCATAATATAACATGCAAACATACTCGTATAACATATTTGAAGCATAAAAATACGAGCATTTTTAGGAAGTTTAATGATGTTAGATGTCTAATTCTAAGTCAAAATTGAAGAAAATTTTATAAGATATTTTCCTTATGCAAATAAACCATAATAATTTAATAACAAGTAACAAAAACCAATAACATGTTGCCTTTATCTACCCGACGATGTAGGCAGAGAAATGCAGTATACTCTTACGTTTAACCAGTCACGTTCTATCATGGAATAAGTGGCCTTAATGTTTATAACTTAGTTACAAAATTAAATATAAAGCAATAGAAAAGTCGCGTAGACATAGTATTTTTCTTAAATACATTTTGCTAAATTACGTAAACGTAAATGAAATGTATCTCTCTGTTATTACTATTATATTATCACGCCAGGTCTCTTATGAGGCAGGCAAAGATAGAAGTGTCTCCCTAATTTGGTAATATGTGTAATGAGTAATGTTATCATACCTACAGAGAGTGCAATACTATTTTTTGAGTAATAGGCTAAACATCTTATATAAATGTTTAACAAGTCCGATTCTTTTTAGTACATTCATGTAAAATACAATAAAAATACTTATTGTAAAATAAAATCTACATATTCAAATTATACTCTATTAAGCTGCGAAATCTGAACATTTTAGTTTTTATTGATCCTTCAGAATAGCTGAATAATGATAATGTTTCATTATTTTTAAATGGTGAAAAAATTAATCTAGCCAAAATTAATTAATTTAAGTTTCGAAACGTTGCAAAACTCCCTAAACAATCATGCATTTGTTTTTTTAAAACGTCACTGTTGTTTTCGCCGTAAGTATTGCATTCTATTTTTAGATTGATGGTAGTTTATAGTTAAAGTAATTTCTAAGTAATTTTGATATTTTAGTTAGATTACAAAAGCGCTTCTTAATGCGTTTTAAACTAATAATTCTGAAATAAAAATCTGATCGAAACTGCATTCTATTTATATTTTGTACGATCCTAGTACATTGAAAGTACATATCATTTCTCTAATATTATTTTCCGATACAAGCAAATACATATAACAACAATATCGTGCCAAAAGTATTAGGAAAACATGACATGACAGGAAGTGGAGTGGGAGGCAACGTTATGTATGTGGTAATAACATCGAGCTTTTCTACTAACACTAGCGTAAATACACGGTGATAGGTAGGTTTTGGTTCAACTAAAGAGAGATGGACAAATACAGCTGCCAATGAAGACCTTTCGCGCCAATATGTCAAATAATCACACTCCCTCGTCTATTAATGACAGATGGTGCGTCAGTCATGGGGTTTGTTAGCTATCTAGTGGTGGTATTTCAGATCCGCAAAAAATCACACTAAACAGGAAACGGAAATTATTGAAAAAAAGTTAATAGTACACAAAAGTCACCTCGAATAAATCATTATATAACTAAAGCATTTATGTGATTTATGCTATAGTACATAGCTGATAATGACCGATTGCAGTGTTCATATAGGTTTTACTGGCATGCATATGTAATGGACACCAAGTCAACGTAGACAGTTTTGGAAAACCTAGTAACATACATATGTAAGAGTAACCATTAATTGATGAATATGAATTAGATTATTTGTATAGCCAAATAATTCAACTGTTCAACATTCTTTACTTTGCTTTTATTTCTATAAAAAAAAATCTTTCGTAACAAATACATATACATATAACTCCTCAATACGTAAGCCTGTAAACGAATGAGCTATCCAAACCCGGACAAAACAACAGTACAAAATCAACAATTTGTAGTGCTATCGAACTTAGACGTTAAGGGTACAAATTAGTAATAGTAAGAAATGTTAGATGTAATTTAATGTACTAAAATTAAATATGATCACGATATTCTTAGCTAAATATAAATAGAATGGAAAAATATTTTTATTGAAAAATTAATTACGGTTAATGGGACTTAATATACGTTCATAAAAATTAATAAGTTCTATTCAAAATTTTTAAATCGGCGTTCACAATTCGCATCGATTGCATGTCGTATGTCGTCCTTGGATGTCGTGTCGTGGCATGCCTTGATGCTAAAACCAAAAATGCAAACGTACTACAATTTTGGATTTTTTGAAATGTACCAGGAAAACAGAACATGGAAAGAGATGAGGCTGTACAGGAACGAAACAGAAGATGCAATGAATAGATAACTAAGTGCAGTACGAGAGAAAGGAACAAAGCACTGCATGATTTTGATTGGCTGCAGGGGAAAAGGGTAAAGGGTGAGCGTAAAGTCAGATGCTCCCAGAGCTTTAGGAAATGCCATGCAATTCTTCTTTTTTGATTCCAATTTTCCTGTTTGTGAGTATTTTGGAAAATCAAAAAAGACTCGGGAAATCTAAGTTATTGCAGTACATAAGTATAATTACAGTCGTGTGTCATTGAATTTCCTTAGACATTTCTTGTAGAATAAAACATTTTTCCTGAATCATGCAGCATCAAGGAAATTTTGGGGAAAACGTCCTAAAAGCTATCTGATTAGCGTATTTAATTCTGTGGAAAACTATTAGTTCAAAGTGATTATGCTTACTGACAATGTTTGGTACTCAATGATGCGTATGCTAAGACTTACAGGTATGCTATCTGTATACACTGTATTTCATCTCTACCATAAAAAGGCTGCCTTAGACTAACTATTCTAAAGAAGCCTTTTTATGAAGTAACTAATTTCACGTCCACGTCTCTTTTACTATATTATGTAAATATATGTTTGTTGAGGTCCATATGAATCCCCACTTCCATTCGTAGCACATGGACCTATACTCGTAGCACTGCCGTGGCGCTTTGCTACGAGATGTGGTTGACTAAAAGTTGACTTTAATTCAAAAATGTTAAGCATGATTAGTATTTTATTCATTCTTTTAACTGTCGAAAACTAGAAATAGGAAAACAAAATGCATAATACACACATATCATTGCATGGTTATTACAATTTGCTGTTAGTAACTTTGCGCTATTTGTAATTCTAAGCAAGTGTAAGATTAAGTACTCCTATATTTTATGAGTAGGAGACCTGTTACGTCCTCTGTATGCTAACTAAGCTGTTTCTTTACCGCTAGTCTTTTTTAGTAAGCCATACTTTAGTAAATCAGCGGAGAATCTTCTTGCGGTATGATATAAAGTGGACCAGGGGTAAAAAAAATGAGCGAATTTTAGAGTAGTCATTCACAGTTCATTAAAAGAACTTATTTATTTACTTACACTTTTTATTTGTACACCAATATAAAATAACATGTAAGAACACAGGTATTTCTAAATGCTAGGCATACAAAAAATGGCCTTATAGCTATTAGAGCGATTCCCTCCAGGCAACCTTCAGGTAGAAGAGATGAAAATTAGTATTAGGAGTAAGGATGTACTACGGTTAAAATGACCACTAATAAATAATTTTATTATAACAACCTTGACCTGGAATTTTACGGAAATTTTCTGCTATAGCTACTTAAATAATGATTTTTTACTTCAGTTTTAAAATTATCTAAAGACGAGTATTAAGAGGGATTGAGTCTAAAGCTGAACTGCAGCAATGAAAAACAGAATCAACTCCTTTTTACTAAAAGATGTAAAATGAGCAGGAGTAAGAAGGGAATGGTTATGAGAAGATTGGAGAGACAGATTATAAGACTGAAAAATATATTTGAAACGACCTTTAAGACAGGAAGGCGCGGCACAATTGCAACGAAGGAACGTATTAATAATATTTTTAAGATGCTCACGTTGCCGCGCTATAAGTTTTAAGATGAAAAAGGTCATGTGTACTAATTACCCTTATTAGAAACAAGTCATGGCAAATGAGTACATGGCGTTATATGTGTTTTGTTGATATTAACACAAATTTTATCCACGAACATGCACCAGAATGACTCTTAACTAAATTGAAGACATATGCATTGGTATTTTATAAATAAAAAAATAGTAGTCATAAAACCTGCTTTCAATATAAATACTAATGTTTGTGTTAATATTAATTGCAGTTATAACAGAAGTACATAATTAAAATAATATATGTACCCTAAAATTCGCAAAAGTTACATGAAGTTTAAATAAATAAAAACAGCGCCTTCGATAGCGTGTTTAGAAATGCATGACCTTGAATGGGTTCGCGCACTACGATTCTCTCTACACGGAGCACAGAGATATGAAAAGGTAACTTGGCACAGAGCAGGAGATAATACATATTAAACTGCGGGCGTTCAAAACATACATCCGCTCACGGCTCACCTACGCGTCACCGGCATGGTATCCGCTGGTGGCTGAGTTGCAGCGCCACCGTCTCCGAGCGCAGCAGAACCTGCTCTTCGAGTGATTGTGGGGGCGGGCCGCTATGTTAGGAACGACGTGTTGGAGCGCGACCTGATGGTTGAGCCCCTGGATGGGTTTGTGGCCCGATTGGCGAGGCGTATGTACGACCAAGCCGACAATGGGCCCCATGCCCACCTCAGAGGCTTTGCGCCCTTGCACGCTCGTCCCCCTGACGGCCGCCGTTTGACGATGCTATCTAGCATTGATGGTCGGCGAGTGACGACCACTGACCACAAGACCGTCAGTTAGACGGGGGAAAATCACCGTGGGACGGCTGACCCTCCGAGACTGCCCGGGTAAAGAGGGGATCCTCGAAGCCCGTAGACTCATACCCATGCGGCGAGATATCCGCCGCGGTGTACGAATGACCGCCGATGAAGATAATGATGATGGGGTAGGACGATCGTTGCTCGGTGGTTGCATGGGAGCCTGCCCCAGTTTTCCCTTTTGAGCCGGTGGAGGTGGTGCCATCTGCTTATCAGTCACCATAGATGGTGGCTTTGCCCACACATTATACGTAGGGATTGGAGCCGGTTTGAAAGAGGCCACCTTCCGGGTGGCCTCTTTCTTAGTCGATCGGGGTTACCATACACCATATTAACAATTATGTAAAATTTTGGTAAGTAAAAGATAATATAACCTATTTTAGTCATGATTTAATACAAAGTCAATGAGTACTGGGTATAAAACTATTTCTTTCCGTTTTATTTGCAGATTTATAAATCCTAGTCCTTATTGGGTACTATGTATTTTTTTTACGTCATGGTAAGGTTTGCTTCTCGCAATTTTTAAATAAATATATTTATTTCATGCAAAGGTCAAATAATTGGGTCTATTAGCAAAATTTATCTCGTTTCTACTATTTATGTACTCAGTGTTTTACCTTGGTAACCATCCTATGGTATACTATTTAAGTATTTTCCGAACTACATATTTTTTCGTCTGATAATTCAATTTCATTGATAAATAATACTAGTATGTGAAATAATTAAAGTCTCCATTAAATATATTTCATGAGATTTTAATAATGTAATTTAAGGTAAGAATAATTTAAGGAATATTTGTGCCAAATTTCATGCTTCTAGGCAAGCCTAGCGACTGGCTGTGCGTCGATCAGTCAGTCAGTCAATTTCTTCTTTTATTTATAAGTATAATATTACAGCACTGCCTGTTCTGCCTATTCAATACCTCTAATAAAGCCATTTTTATACTTTTGTAATCCATAGTAGTGTAAGCCTATAATTAAATTTACAAAGCGAGGAAATTTTATATAAACTTTCCATGAAAGTTTCAAACTTATATCGTAATTCGTAATCGTAATTTTTCAACTAAGACCTAAAATCAAATTATTTACATTATATATGTAAATATTCCAAATGCAAAAAAATTCGTACATCTTTTCAATCCATTTTTCACTTCTTATGAAAAGAATTTCCAAATCCGATAAATAAACTTTTTCTATTCGTGAGTGAAATTCTAATTGCCTCTTAAGCTAATTTATGCTATACTGTCTCGGATATGTTTCATGACTAAAATTTTCCCCTTTAATGAAAATGTTGCCAAAGTAGCTCTTTTACTTATATTTACTTATCTTTTACTTATACTTTGATTCCATTATAAACCGCTGATACGCTACTTGAATTTCCTGTTTTCTTAGTAACACGAAGGGGATGCTTCTCCTATAGATTGTAGATGTATATAGCCCCGTCCAAAGTTTTTAAAAAACATTGTAAAATATCGATAATTAAAAAGAAATGTGTTTTTGATATATCTGATTGACGCATTTTTATCCCACATATACTCGTATAATAAATAAGGTATAATAAATAACATGAAACCTATACAAAGTTCGAAATTGTTATTGTCTAAATGCAATATCGAATGTGACTCATAGGCCAGGAAAGGCACTCGTTAGTGACATTTTACTCGAGTGTTTTTGTTTTAATAAATATTTTACACCTTAATAGGCCGGTCAGCAAATATTGTAAATAATTCATCAAGCTACTTAAAAATTAAGGTAATTTGGGTAAAATTCTTTTAACATGTCTGTTATTATGATAAGTCGACTGTTTCGCGACTTTTCCGCGTTTTTCTCAGCTGAGCAAAAAGAGACGATAATATTCATGACAGTAAAGGAGACTGGTTGCTATCTTTCATGTCAGATTTATGTGTTGTGCTGCTATCTCTTTCAGATAAATATTGAGGGAGGGGCCTATATTTCCCGCGCTTTTCCTCTGTTGGACTGAAGCAAAGCTATGAGGGACAACTAAACTAAGTGAAACGGATGGATAGATCTTTCATCCCTGTCAGATTTATGAGTTGTGGGGCTATCTTTTTCAGAAAAATATTGAGGGAAGGGCCTGTATTTCCCGCACTTTTCCTCTCTGCTGTACTGAAACAAACTTATGAAGGACAACTAACCTAAGTGTAAGGGATAGATAGTCTATTGTATGCGTCCTTCTTACGCTTATGAGATTTATAATATATGTCGTTATTTTGTTACTGCCAATTGCATGTTAACATTTTCCCGCGCTTTTAAGGAAGGGAAGAATAGAGATGCTTACGACTCCCAGTAAAAAAAAAAGATAAAAAGTAGTTGAGTAACCGATGACAGAGGCGGTTTTACCACTTCATATATGCCTTTTTCTCTCACTGTATAGTGTATATTTTATATTCCCATATGGTTTCCGCTAATAAACTAATCATTCGCTTTCCTTTTGCGAAATTTATCTCTTAGAAAAAAATTGCAATACCTCAGGTTTATAAAAAAGACCAGGCTAAAACAATAGTAACCATTAAACAATAAAAGGTTAGTTTACCTTCTTAAGTATCTTCTATATACTTATGAAACTCGTATTCTTTGTCCTCGACTTTGTTTGTTCAAAAAAAGGATAGCTTTTCTCCTACTTTACTAATATTAAGTTAAAATCATAAAATGAGCTTCTAGAGGAACAAGACATTCCTTTATGATATAGGTTCGTAGGCTATATTAGTAAACTACGATTTCCTCAGGTACTATGGGCTCTTTGCAGCTATTTTGTATTAGGTTCGCATATTTTATTAGTAGTGTACATATTACATAAAGACCTCTAGAGGATTTCGCAACATAATCTCGGCTCAGGTAAATCTAGGCTCGTAGGCTACCTAGAGAAATCCTAACTATTCGTAGGTTTCTTTACTAGGTTCACATACATTCGTAGTAGTGTAGATATTTTCTAAACACATTGGGTGGACAATATTTAGAGGAGATAAAAAGGTTAGTCTAATAAAAGGAATTTGTCATTTAGCTATATTCTATGTTTTAAGCGTTAATAATTCACAAATAAAGCGGCGAAAGCTATTACGATTCTCCTTTGAAAAAAACATGGATCACATCAGATGCATAACTGGTATAGATGTACATACCGGCTTAAATTAGTTTGTTGTACGAAGTCAAAGGATAAATAAAAATAATAATATAATAATCGACCCATTTATCATTCCACCGTTGGAATATGGGTCTCCTCTCCACAGCCAGAGGATACTTAATGAAAATTATTAAAAGTAATTAAAGGACTGAAAAATAGATAATTGTAAATTAGAAAATTCTCATCGTACCGGACCCGGAATTTGAACCCAGGAATAGTGACTCGGAGTCTGGATCAGTGCCCGGTGTATGGGAATAGGCTCACCACCTTTTCCATGGGACTTCTCAATGTAACTGGTGAAACGTTCGAGTGTAATACACTCCTCTACCTACCCTTTCGGACATAACAGACGTGATGTTACGAAAAATAGATAAAAATCATTTAAACAGTTAATTTCTTTTTTTTTTATGCTGTACTAAGAATGTTTCTAATTGGTGGGACTTAAATATTTTACTCTGTAATCGTTTTCAAGTGCGCGTGTACTTATTACATCGTATGAATTATGAGTATTAGTAGTGACAAACGCTTCCCCTTCTTGTTATGTACGGAATCATTGATCAGCTTACTTCCTCAGATGTTTCGATAGCTCTATTTTATGTGTCCTTAGTACCGTTTGGTAAAATTGCCAAGATCATTTGAATTCAATGAGTGAGTTCAAATCAAAATAATTCCTATTTATAAGTTAGTAACATTATTTTTAATTTTAATTTTTGCACAATACTATCGTAACACGTTTAATTATTTTAGACAACAGAATTACATAAAAAAAGTGTAATTTAATTTTTTGTTTATTTCACCACTTTTTACATTTGACTCTTTGGTAACAGAATGGCGGTGCTTCATACCTACGGTGGCTTATTAATTATATGTAACTCTCCTCGACTCAACAGTAATTGCCGAACTTCCTGTTACGCTAATAAAATTAGATTAATTTTTTATTGTAACAGAAGATATTTGTCGTCTTATCCTTTGCTAGGTGTTTGCTACATAATCAACCAATCAGACAACACTTACTTTCTCAATAATCGTTACTTTATTGTTGAGTAAGATAGATTGGACGAAACGAAACCGATCGTGCTAAGAAGTACCTACTTGTGCTAATTTTCTAATCACTTCTAATTACGTTAGAATTTACCTAGCAGTGTGCATTCAGACACCTTAACTTTCTCAATTTTACCTTAGATGGAAAGGGGTGGCGAGTATACGTTATTTTACCCTTACTGCTATTACTAATTCCTATTTCCGACAAATAATAAAAAATACAAAAGAAATACTCTTGTCTTTTTATTTTTTACTAGCGGCCCGGTACGTGCTTCACTACGTACAAAAGTGAAAATTAAATTTTCTCTAATTGAAGCACGTTCAAAATGCAATGACCGCATGAATGACATAACAACATGCATTTACTGTTAACATTGAAAAAAGTTTAAATTTGACAGCATAATCGCCATCTGAAAAAAGATTCAATTTGACAGTAAAATCCCCATTTACAAATACAAAAAATGTGATAAATAAAGAACCGCTCTACCGATTTTGTGC